>BHEV01016794.1:0-17640 GCA_004319985.1 Emydocephalus ijimae | reverse complement strand
CTTCATCGAAACGTTGCCTAGATACTTCCAATCTTACGCGGGAGAAAACCTGAATAACCAAAGATCCATATATATATATATGGCAGGTCTTGGCGTGTTCGGGTCTTTTCCCATGTAAGATTGAGAGTATCTTGGCGACAAGGTCCCACTCGCATCTTCAGACTGGTGCTTTCATGTTCATGCTTATGTGAGCAAAGCATGATCAGAGTTGCTGTCTCTATATATACTGGTTGGGAGGTTGGCTGTGTTGTTATTTCTTAATTGGTTGATGGAGTTGATGTTTGCAAATTGGTTGGCTTTTTCGTAAGAACATGTGTGGCTGAGGTATTGGCTGTGTGTCTATCAGCCTCCTGTGTTGTAACGACCTGGGTAATGGGCTGTGTGATGACCTTCTGAGTTCTATTGTTGTGACATCCTGGGTCTTGTGCTCTAATCTCCTGGGTCGTTGGCTATGTTGTAACATCCTGAGGTTTTGTGGTGTAACCTCCTGAGTTTTGTGATGTGATACCTGGAACAGGTGGCTTTAATGTGACGTTCTGGGTTTTGGTTTGGCTCCGAGTTTGAGGCCTGGCTCTGTGTTTATGGCATGTGTCAGTTTGCTTGGTTTGGGGGTCAGGGGGTGTGACAGCTGGTGATGCAGCGGTGGTCTGGTTTCTGGATGGTGGTTGCCTTTCATCTGTGGGATGGATTTGGATTTGAGTCTGGTGAGGGAGACTGGTGGTGGTGTCATGTGTTGTTTTGGGTCTGGTGTTGGTTTTCATGACTGGGACTCATTTGTTGATAAGGGCTAGTTTCCAGATGTCTGGTAGGCAGGAGATATCATCCCGTTTATTCATGTTATGGGGGTGTTTCTCTATTTCGATGGCTTCCCTCATTATTCTCTTGTTGAAGTGTTCAGTATTGGAGATTAATTTGGTTCCCTCAGAATTAATTTCATGTCCTGTGGCTTCTATCCAAGGACCTACCTTCCTTCCTTCCTCCTTTGAATTTCAGGAATAACAAAAATTAACTTCACTCCTATTTTATGTAATAGATAAAGGAGATAAACCATGAGAACCCCATTCCTGTGGATATTATTATGCTGAACTAAATCCTTTCCTGAAGAAGTTAGCATTAAGGAACCTGATTTTAAAAATAAGCAATGATTTTTAAAAATCTAAAAATATTTAGTTAGAGAAATATAAGGCAGAGGCTGTGCGAAAAATGCTAAAAGAAAGAATAAATGGATTATAATTCCTGGCAAGAAGATTGGTATTTTTCTCCTACACCATCCACACTTTTAGCAGCATACATTTTAAAAAAAGGTTTGTCTGAAATGCAGTGGTTATCATGAGAATTTAATTTGCATAGCCTAGATTTAAAACCATTACTGCAGAAGAGGAGAGAAAAATATTTCCAACAATATCCAAGAACACAGGATAAAAGAGCTTCTGCACTTTTTCCCCCTGTTATTAGAACAGCAACATTTTCTTTAGGAGCAAAACTTAACAGTCTTATAAAATTGCAAGGTGGGAAGGCAAGCCTTAATTGGGATATTTGCAAAGGTGCAAATACAGGTTTGTGCATCGATAGGGTTTGGGTTTTTGTTTTTTGGTAGGAGATCTCAAGTGTGTGGGAGGAAGGACAGATAGATACAGTATGTGTGTGTACAAAAAGAATAGATACGAAAAATATATAATTAATCACGGATCCCCTTATAATAGCTAGATTTGTATAAAGCTTACAACATTTGCAACCCAGAGTCAAAATACCATTTGGACATTTATTTGGGTCTTGCTTTGGAGGATATATGGAAAAGATTATGAACAATAGTTACAGGCAGTCCTCTGTGTTTTTTGTATTATCAGATTATATTCCAAGAGGCTGACCATCAGTCCATTTGATTGTAAGCCCAACCAAGTATAAAAAAATATGCACAGTACAGTTTTTACCTTATGTAAATGGCACATATCTAATTCCAGACATACTGTAATTCACAGTCACCATACAAAGGAATAACATTGCAAAATAAACATAATGAAATCAGGAAACAGACAGGACTGGGTAATGTCCAAAATGGTGTACGGTACAATCACAGGTAACAGATAATCAGAGTTGGAAGGGACCTTGTAGGTCATCCAGTCCAACCCCCCACCCAAGCAGGAGACCCTACACCATTTCTGAAAATGGCAGTCCAATCTCTTCTTGAAAGTCTTAAGTGATGGCGCTCCCACAACTTCCGAGGACAAGCTGTTCCATTGGCTGATTGTTCTCACTGTCAGTGTGACATTGCTGCCAAGTATACATTTGCAGCGTGCCATAAACTAACCCTTTCTGGCCTTCTGGGACCTTCTAAATTGTGGGCAGGTTTGCTGGTACCAGGAGAAGTTTGTAAGTCAAAAGTTTGTAAGAAGAAGTCTATCTGGGGGGCCTGGGAAATTAAAGAACGTACATCATAGCACCTAGTAGATTACTTTGGCACGTGATATTATGATGCTCAGGTTCATATACTCGGAGGGATTTTGAATATGGCTTTGGAGGTTTTCTCACGAGTTGTGTGCAATTCAAAATAGCTGTGGCTGGCACTGCCATTTCCTTTCTCTCACAATAGTGCAAGGATCCACCTCCAACTGTTTCTGAGCAGAGCTTGGGATGCTAAAGAAAACAGAGCTGAGGAAGGAAAGAAATATTTGCTGGATTATTTGAATGCTTTTGCAGCAAAAGTGCCTCTGTAGTAAATTCAGCATCTTAATGTGTTCAATCCACTTATTGACAGTTGAGAAGAGGAATAACTGATGCGCTCCTATACAAGCCAGATGACCACAGTGATTATTAAAATTATGTAGGCAGCAAAAAAGTAAAAATAATAATAATAAATTATCATAAAATGTACCAACGTGATGGAAGTCAAATTGCAAATAGATATGCCCTTATAAAGAGGGTGTTTGTTGCTTTATAAGAGGAGCGTGGGTTTGATTCTCCACTATTTATTCTTCATTTTCCCCTCTATCCTTAGGTTCAACTAATCCACTATAACCATGAGTTATACACAAATGTCACAGAAGCTGCAAAAAGTCCCAATGGCTTGGTGGTAGTTTCTATATTTATGAAAGTAAGTATAGTAAAATTTCATAAATGTTTAATTACATTCTGTTGGGTGATTTTAAGAAATTAAGAGCATTGGTGCATAAGTCTCGGAAGTTCTAACTGCAGCCCTTTTTTATTTGATGCCCTAGATGTGTTGACTTGCAGACTCCCCTATCCAGCAAAGGAACTGTAATTCTGTGGACTATCTACAGGGTGGGGAAGACAACTTTGAAGACTGCCTGCATTTAAAAAATGCTGGTTCTTTGGGAATAACACAGTCATGCTTTAGGATGCAAAGTAATTGTATCACTTTGGAGAGAGAAACACAAACATTATGCAAATCCATTTCCATCTTTCTGCAAATAATGCAGTGATATTTTATATTACTGTAATTGTGTTATTAATAATAATACTCTTCTGCAGATGCTCAGAAAGCATCACAGATCTTTTGGGGGTCTTTTTTCTCATCCCATTCTTGTGTTTATGGGTTTCTTCCCTCCATAAATACTTCTAGAATATACTGTACTGCACAAAGGAATTGGGCATTAATCCCCAGTGAGCTATCCAATAGCCACTGTACTAAGTAATTTACATACATTGAGGTAAAGGCAGAGATAATATTTGGAAAGAATTTCTTTATGCATGTTCCTTTCTGGAAAACAGGATTTATAGATTTGGGGTACCATTCATTTGGCATAGAGAAATGGTCAGAGATAGTCAGAAAAGTCAAAGACATGAAGGGAGAAGTGGAAGCAGAACTTCAGCCTGAAAAATTGATGGAGTATTGGTAGATGCAATATTAGCAGTCCTCAGAATAGGTTGCCCAGCGTATAGAGGGCTATATCATATTTTCTAAATCAATGTCATGCAGGTGGCAATGTGTCACCTGTTATATTAATTAATGGGGTGAATCTCAGAACAATCTCCTTCAAGAAGGGCTGTCACTCACTCCACCCCAATGAAGAAGAGTTGGGACTAATCTATATTATCAACAGTTGCTTTTGTGCGTGTGTGGTAAACACACAGAGGCCACCATTTCTGGGTCAAACGACACAGCTTCTCCACTCCAGTCCTTCAAATGGGCTTTTTGTGCAAATTTCCATTCAAGTGTCAACACCCTTCAAAGATTTTGTACAACCCTATTCTTCTTGTAGCAGGCATGAATCTGGGCGCCTTGTTGCATGCAAAGAGCTTAAACCTCTTTCTCCAACTGCATTTTTCACTAACTGGCCATTTTGTTTCTGGTGTGGGATCTTAGAATGGTGCTACTAAAAGCTGGCCAAAGGAGAGACATGGGGAGAGGTACATTATAACAGTGAGAGATAGAGCAAAATCTAAGCTGATTCTCTCCTGAGCTGCTGCCATTTTTATCTATTAGAGGCAGTTAAAATTTCAGACCTAATACAGTAGTGGAACTAAAAGCTAGTTCGGCTTTCACATTGTATCAGTTAGCTAATCTTTTTTTTAGTGTAACTGGAGAGAGAATAGAAGTC
Source organism: Emydocephalus ijimae (assembly GCA_004319985.1). NCBI lineage: Eukaryota > Metazoa > Chordata > Lepidosauria > Squamata > Elapidae > Emydocephalus > Emydocephalus ijimae. Next base: position 13,081 of record BHEV01016794.1, on the reverse strand, counting down.
TACACAGGCCTTTGACTTCCCAAAATGACAGGCATGGTAGGAACAAAGACAATGCATTTGGCTGAAAGTGGTTGTTGCATTTTGTATGATCATAAATCCTCATTGCACAGCAGGATCACTGATTACTATAACCACTGAACCACATTCCTTATTTAAGGCTGGGTAGCAACGGTGGCCTACATGTCTCCATGCTCCAAGCTTGATTATAATTTTTAACTTATTGGATAGGGTTAAAAATGGAGAACATATTTTTCCCCTTCAACCACCACTTAAAAGGGTCGTGTCGAAGTGATGATCTGATATGCTCGGGCTAGGCAGACCACACAAAAAAATTCAAATATCTATTTGTCCTTTTTCTTGGATATCTCAGGAGGATGTTTCTTCAATTTATAAAAAGTTTGTATCACAATAATGAAGTGCTCCTGGTTTCCAAGAGAAATTAACCCAATAAAAAAGGCCTCTTCTTTTCATACTGTAAAATGCCTAAGAATTTATTCCAAATACTCCCTCTGTATCCTGCTCTTCAGGTAATAAAGGGAAAGAGGGGGGAAAGGAATAGAGGAAAGAGAATGAAAGTGGGAATTGCATGCTGAAGATGTCCCTGGTGCATTTTTGTTCTGAATTATTCCCAGAGTGCATCTTGCATTTTGTTGTCATTCAGTCCAAGCCCAAGAGTCAATCTGACAAGTGTAGGCTAATTCATTTGTGGTCAGATTCCACTCTGTAACCTTGACACTGTTTTGCCTTGAACTATCATTGCCATGTATACATGTAACCAATCCTTGTTTTAAATGAATGCAAAGAGCAGAGGACAAAATATGTCAAAATGTTGCAGAAGAAGCTACAAAAAAGCAGACTCATACCCAGGGGTGGGATTCAAAAATTTTAACAACTGGTTCTGTGGGCAAGGCTTATTGGTGGGTGTGGCTTGATGGTCATGTGACTGGCTGGGCGTGGCCAACTCAACATCACTTACATCGAGGCACGCATCTCCTCACCTGGCCTCTCATGACTGTAGGAATGCTGCAACAGTTGTAAGTGTGAAAAATGGTCATAAGTCACTTTTTTCACTGCCATTGTAACTTTGAATGGTCACTCCATTCAAGCAAAGTACCAGCAAAGGAGGAAAAAAAACCTCCAGAGAAGTTCCTGAGACAGGAAATCTAGTCCTGCCAAGAATGTAATAAGAGTTAATGGAGAGGCAGTTTCTGTAAGCAACACCAGAATGTTTCTTTCCTGCCTTCCTTACAGGATTAGGCCAGTAATTTCTTGTAACAACTGGTTCTCTGAACTGCTTAGAATATTAACAACCGGTTCTACAGAATAGGTGCGAACCTGTAGAATCCCACCCCTGTTCATACCAAATTCATACCTAACCTCAAAGCAAGTGGTTACCTTAGTTACCTTTCTTGAGTAGTATTTTAAGGCCATGTTGATCTTTCCTGCATATTGGATTGCTGCTCTTGACTGGAGGCAGGTTGATGCTCAGACCTCCTTCTCCTTTACTAAATGCTCCTACTAAAAATGATTGTGAATCCACAGTTCATCCCACTATAACTGCAGCATAGATGAGAATGTAGCATGCTGTGATTTGAGGCAGAAAGTGTTACGTCAAAAACAGACCAGGTTTTGCTCTGGATTTTTGCCTAAACGAATCTAGTGTATACTAGCCCACTCTATCTCTTTTCCCCAGAAAATTGAGGCCTGGAGAGTCGTGGTGGTTCATGACCAGTCTTGCCTAAATGGATTGAAAGGCATTCTTCATTGCCAGCATAACTATGTCAGATTATGCCTGTTTTCCAACATTATTAGTTCAATTTTCAGTTAAAACCAAAAACTAGGATGGCAAGAAGCTGATGCAACTCACGTTCAGAGTATTCAGAATACAGCTTCCTTTCCTTTTTGTTTTCCATTGGACTGCACTAATACAAAGTTGAACCGCCATTACTCATTTCATCTGATTGCAATACATCCACATTTTTGCTAATTCTGTACTTGTCCCTTGATTCTCTTCCTCCTACCCCTCCATCCCCACCCTGATAAATAGACACTTTCCAAAAAAAAAAAGAGGTTTGTGGTTATTACTTCTGTTTTGACAATGAATTCTTTCCATCACAGGTTTCTGAATCATCAAATCCATTTTTAAATCGTATGCTTAACAGAGACACCATCACAAGAATAACGTATAAAAGTAAGTTTCTTTTTGACTCCATGTCAGTGAATAATGGGACAATCTTTCAATATGCATATTTCAGATTGAAAGGAATTTCAAAAGCAAAAGTTGATAAAAAACATCTCTCAAAATTGCTGTATATGCTTTATTCTATGAGGCATTTAATCAGGGATTTTTTAAAAAGAGAAATTCAAGCATCTCCCAATTGTTTTGTGGTAGTGGAGTGGAATTAATGAAACACATATTTTTCCTTAAATATCTGAATATTTATAATATTTTATGTCTAAGCATTAGGAAGCAGTAATAGTTAAAGCATGATTAAAGCATCGTAAAATATGCCATAATGAAAAAAATAATCACTGAAGTATTTTTAAAAATCTGTGAGATGCATAAGGCGCGAGTAATTCATTTATTCCATTCTTATTTAGCCTATAACTTGTGGCAAACTCATAATTGCTCCGAGTGTTTTCAACCATTCTGTATTTATGTAGACTGAGATGCCAAATGCAACGGCTGACATTTCCTGAGATGTAAATGTCAACCTTATCCTTTGTCAGTCAGGACCATGATCTCCTGCGTTCCATGTTCCATTAACTACATAAATTTCTTCTTCTGCTGGGGTTTGCTAGCTATAGTTCATTGTAATACTCAAATTGGCAATTTATGGGTGTTCTTTTTCCTTGTGCCATTATTTCATATCAAGTTTGTAGTATGCTGGAATTGAGTTCATTTCTTCTTCGGCCATGGTTTGTAGTTTAGTTTATCCTTAGTTCAAGTTGGAACTATTGACCAAGATATAGAGGGGGGGGACCTATTTGCCTATGGCTGTGAAGCAGGGGCTGCTCTTAATGGTCTTACACAAAGGGGCAGGAAGAGTTGTATCTTCATATAATACACAAGTGACAGATTACCTGCTAGCTGATGCTGTGGAGTTTAATATCAGGACTGAAGTCAGTCCATGGCTAAATAGTATAAACCTAATCATTATGAACAAGGGATTTATTCTTTTCCTGATAAACTGATAGAGAGCTGAAATAGATGGTAGTTGGAAGTAAAAGAAGAAAAAAGATACACCATCGGAAAGGAGAAAGAGCAGGGATTGAAATCAAGCATGGGCTCCCACATTGTGTTTAAGAGCTCCCCTAAAATTCATTGCTGAAATTTAGTGACAAAATCATCATATTTTTGTGAAAGGCCTACTTAGACCTCAGGAAATAGTAGAGACTACCAACAAGAAAAATATTGTCATCTTCCCTGGAAGCTTTTATCACACAAAAAAGCTTAACAAGGAAGGCAGGGAAGTTGCCTCGGTCATCCCCATCTTCAAAAAGGGAGACCCCAGCCTAGTTGAAAATTACAGACCAATCTCCTTATGCTGCGTCACCTGTGAAGTCATGGAATCAACTATTAACCAATCCATTATCCTCCACTTAGAGACAAACAACTTACTCTCTAATAAACAATTTGGTTTCAGAAAAAACTATGGTGTAATCTGCAACACTTACACTGCAAAAACATATGGATTACACAACTCGATCAGGGCAAAGCAAGATGCAATCTACACAGACTTCTGTAAAACCTTTGATTCAATGGTACACGACAAACTACTCCTAAAACTAAAATCTTACGGTATCTCTGGACACCTGCATAACTGGATAGAAGCATTCCTGTCAAACAGACAACAAATGGTCAAAATTGGGAGTGTCCTATCAAATTCTGTACCTTCAAAAAGATCTTGACTATGTATCAGAATAGTCAAACAAATGGCAACTTCAAATCTCAACAAATAAATGCTCTGTCTTACATATTGGCAAAAAAATCAGAAAATAAAATACAAGCTAAATAGTCAAGACCTTGTTGATGATCCAAGCTCTGTAAAGGACCTTGGAATACTCATCTCTAATGATCTAAGTGCTAGAGCCCACTGTTAACTACATAGCCAAAAAGGAATTAAGAGTTGTTAACCTAATCCTATGTAGCTTTTTCTCTGGTAATATCACACTACTAACTAGAGCATGCAAAACATTTGCTGGACCAATACTCTAGTCTGGAACCCACATTATGTATCTGATATTAGCACAGTTGAGAAAGTCCANACTCAAGGTGAACCACACCAAACTTGATTGCAGGAAATACGACTTCAGCAACAGAGTGGTCAATATCTGGAATACTCTACCTGACTCTGTGGTTTCTTCCCCAAACCCCAAAAACTTTAACCTTAGACTGTCTACTAGTGACCTCAACCCTTTTCTAAGAGGTCTGTAGGGGGCGTGCATAAGCTCACCAACGTGCCTACCGTCCCTGTCCTATTGTTTTTTTTATTTTTCTTATATGTACCCATTTCATGTATTCATAACTATGTATATACTTATACCTATTATCTTGTAAGCAATTGACAAATCAAAATAAATACATAAAAATAAAATAAATAAAGTTACCCAGTTCACCAGCAGAACATATTTTTAAAACAAGTTCATTGATGGAAAAAAGTGAAATTGGAGCTGGCTTTCCTAACTAGTGGGAGCAGGGGAATCCACCATTCTGGACAGAATGCCAGACTGTCTTTATGATCAAGCAGGGAAGGAGTTGAAATGTGGATATGGATTTTTTTAAGCCAGCTTTGTTTTTGGCTGGTTTAAGAAAAGGAATCAAGTAACGTAAGACTATGGTGCAGAAAAGCCCTTGGATCTCTTCTTTGTACATCAGAGGCATATAGAAGAAATATAAATCTCATCTTCCATCTAACTTAATGAAAACATAAAAAGAATGTATAAAATGCATAAATGTATAAAACTACAAAGGATAGTGGTCATCTGCTTAATAACTGTGTGATTTCTTTAATGACTGAAATGGGTGCTTTGACTTATGATTACAATGACTTGGATTTTTGGTCCCAATTGCAGTCATAAGTTGAGGACTGCCTGTGTAAGCATTTTCAAGGCCAAACAGCAATGCAAAAAGAGTAATGGAAAATAATTTTGCAACTGTCATGGATGATAGATTATAGCTTCATTGCAGGGGAAATTTAGTTTTGCTTCATGTATCAGGAGGAATCCTACATTGCTCTTAAGCAGCTGTCATTCAAAAACTCATATTTAGGAACCTCATTTATACAGCTATTGCTTAGTTTCAGCTCTGAGAAAATCAAGGACTAGGTATCATTTACTTACTTGCTTTTAGAATAAATTGGGTGATACAATAAGAGTTGTACACTAATTGGAGAATAGTTCTGAAAGAATTACATTCACAAGAGTATTAATCAGACTAACAGTCAGACACGCTTGTGGAATTTCAACATGGATTTTTAAATTTAGCTTTCATTGTTTTCATAAGGATTCCAATTCAAACAATCCCCTGGGCACACACAGACATACACAAAGGTATTCTCAATTATATGAAGGTATTGGAATAACTACAAGTCATTGGAACTCCATCAATAGTTTTAAAGGATATTTGGTTTTTTATTTGGTTTTTTTAAAACTTAAGAATTGACAGACTAATTACTATCTCTTTTAAGCATCTGAGTTGCATTTCTAGAAAAACCCCAAACTCAAGTTTTCTTCTGCATGTTAGTTTACAGCCTTGATAGAAATATGAATGCATTTTTCAATTTTCAGTAAAATAAATGGTTTTAATTACTGTATAATAGAATTTCTGTACATTTCCATAGATCTTTTAACCTTATGAATCAAAGCTTATCATTAAGGAATCTCACATAGTACTCCAGATATTTTGACTTAAAGTAAAAAAGTTTAGTTGGATATACACTGATGTGAACTAAATTCTTCCATTATTTTAGGCATGTAAATTGATTTTATCTGTACCTTCTGCATTAATGCCCCATTCACCAACTTCTAGTCCCAAAATGAGTAAAGTTTAAACCTTATACTTCAAAAACAAATGTTCAGAAATGGACATTCGTAGATAAAGCACATTTAAAATATTTACTGTGAGATGTATATAGGTTTCATGCAGAACCTTAGTTATAGAATGATATGGAATTTGGACAGAATGGAATGACAACCCAAAATATGTGACTATTTCTGACCAGAAGTACTGGATTCATCCAAACACATACACACACACCTCCAATTTTTAAAATCTTTATTTTGATAATGGAATTTGATTATTGAACTTTGCCACCATAGGCTGAATGTCATCTGGTTATAGCATTATATCTGCAATACTGTGTAAAGAAATGGCAAGAGAAGATACATGAGGAGTATTAAAGATTGCGACTTTATGACTTTTAAAAAAATACAGCCAAATATGAATCTCATCCAGGGTGGATTTGATTTAAACCAAGATTATTTAAATCATTCGTAAAAAGGCTTGATTTAAATCAACTCGATTTAAATCATAATTTTTAAAGAGCCGCTGTCCTGCAGCGGCTCCTCCTCTGACTCGCTGTTGATTCAGCAACAGTCCCATTCACTTTAATGGGATGGCTGGGGATGTGGCAGTGACACAACAAGGTGAGGGACGTGGCAGGCAGCTGGTGAGTGGATACCTGCTAGTAGGCGCTGCCATGATGAATCTGAAATGACAGGTGCTCTTTCAATGTAAGGACTCATTCTTGCTGGCAGTTAGAATCTTTAATATTATTGTTTGGAAACAAAATGAAGGTTTCCTATTTCGCTTGCAGAGCTTGGATTCATTGAATGAGTTGTAAATTTTGCAGAATATACAGCTTCATGCTACATAACTAAGCTCCATTTCATGCTAAATAAACTAAATTATTAATGTATCTTAAATAGAAAGCTATCTTTAGATAGATTATTACTCCAAAAGCATTTTATTAAAATAAATTTGATTAAAAAAAAACTGATTTAAATTTTTAAAAATCCAATATTTTTTTTAATTTAAAAAAATTACTATTTTTTTTATCCACCTGATCTCATGTTTTATGAATCTCCATGCAATTCTTTCCTGTCTTGTTCCATTAAAATCTACAGGAAGCTATAGCATTTGTATATTACAAATACTTACAAACTCAGAAATTCTCCCAAGGCAGAAGTGGTTCAAACCAAGAGTGCAATCTGCTGATAGGGATTGTTCTTAGAGCCCAGCGCTATTACATTTATAAGGAAGATGTATTGTGTACCGCAAGACGCATTGAGAAGATATATTCATAGTACTAAGTGACTTGCAGTAAGTTATCAAGTAGAGATGCAATGAAGAAGGAGGACAAAGGCACCCACTGGTGTCCGGATAACTGGTGGCTATCAAAGATATTTCTTTTCTTAAGTTTTCGCGGGTACTTACGTGTATGGCATTCAGCTTTGTTCGGGTATTTTCCCACATCATGGTAGTTGTGCTTTTAAAGTTGTAGCAACTATATAGAAGCCTGATGATGGCAGATGAGATTCTGCTGAAATGTTGCTGCAACTTTAAAAGCACAACTACCATGACGTGGGAAAATACCAGAACAAAGCTGAATGCCATACAAGGATATTTCTGTCTATACATGGCCTGTCTTATAAAACAAATGGAAATTGCTCTGTGATCCCTGTACACGTTGCTGCAGTTCTATGCTCAGATTCCTGACAGCTCTCTGAGCTATTACCTCACTGTCAGATGTTTCCTTCTATTAATTCTGCAAGGCAGTCCTGGCAAGAAATACAATCAGGAATCTTCAACATCCTTAAGTCATAGGATAGGATAGGATAGGATAGGATAGGATAGGATAGGATAGGATAGGATAGGATAGGATAGGATAGGATAACAGAATTGGAAAGGACTTTGGAGGTCTTCTAGTCTAACCTCCTGCCCAGGCCAGAAACCCTACATCACTTCAGACAAATGGCTATCCAACATCCTCCTAAAACCCTCCAGTGTTAGAGCATTCACAACTTCTGGAGGAAAATTGTTCGACTGATTAATTGTTCTAACTGTAAGGAAATTTCTCCTTAGTTCTAAGTTGCTTCTCTCCTTGATAAGTTTCCAACCGTTGCTTCTTGTCCTGCTGCCCTCAGGTGCTTTGGAGAATAGCTTGACTCCCTTTTCTTTGTGGCAGCCCCTGAGATATTGGAACACCGCTATCATGTCTCCCCAGTCCTTCTTTCCATTAGACTAGACATACCCAGTTCCTGCAACCGTTCTTCGTATGTTTTAGCCTCCAGTCCCCAAATCATCTTTGCTGCTCTTCTCTGCACTCTTTCTGGAGTCTCAACATCTTTTTTACATTGTGGCAACCAAAACTGAATGCAGCATTCCAAGTGTGCCTTACCAAGGCATTATAATGTGGTATTATCACTTCATGTGATCTTGATTCTCTCTTTCTGTTTATGCAGCCTAGAATTGTGTTGGTTCAATGTGCAAAGCACATTGAGCAGCAAGTGGTTTCCAGCATTTCGATCCTTCGCAGCATCTTCAGCATTATCCCAAGGGCCATTAATCATCTTAAAATCTTCCATAAGTGTTTGGAGCCAAAATTTCTGAGACCGGCATGATTTCCTCTTTTAAGGCATCCAATGTCATGCACTTTTTTGGATGCTGGATACACATGTAAGATATGGCCAACAAGCCACATAACGACAGTCAGGAGTATTAGCTGTATATTGCAAGGTAATAAGATTAGACTTACTGACATACCAAATAGTAAGGACCACTGATTACACCAAAGATGCTCAATCTTGGAAACTTTAAAACTTCTGGACTTTAAACTCCCAGAATCTTGCAAGACTTAAACTATTTCACCTCTCTTTTCCTTTTACTCTCTGGAAGACCAGGGAGGTCTTCCCTTCTGAAACATCTTCCTCACCATCCTACCTTCTATGGGCTGAGACATCTCCTACAGGCTGGTTGTCCAGTCTGCAGGATTCCTTCTTGTTTCCCCAGGTTGTTCCTGCATATCGTTATGGAAACTGATGCATCCTTATATGTATCTTGCCAATTTCAAATCAGGCCTTTTTTATTTGTATTCTTAGGGAGATGTGCATCTTTTGCCTTAGTTATTTTAAGACAGTTTACCAAGCTGTCTTGATAGTTGGTTAGCTCCAACAAGGATTTCATTTGTCCACCATCACTGTCACTACAACTCGGAAGAGTGCATTTCTTTTAAAAACATCCAATAAGTTTATTTATTTTTCTGTTACATTTATACTCCATATTTGATGCCAGGAATTCAAGGCAGCTTCAGTAAGATCTTTTTTTTTTTTTTCTCGATAGCATGAACTGAGAGAGAAAGACTGTAAACCATGGGGTTTCTGTAGCTGAAGATGAACTTGAACCTGGATTTCTTCAGCCCTGATCTTAACACATTAACCACTGCACTGCACATCAGTAATGACTAATAATACTTCTACGTGATTATATCATTATGGCAGAAGATTGGAATCCTTTGCTTCTTTATTGGCAGGGAACAGTAGGTTACAAACCTCTGCATAATTCATTATGATTTAATGAAACAGGAGAGCAACTCACCTGCCTCTTTGCTGCACTGTAGCAGGCCGTCTATTTTAAGCTCTTTGCATCTTTCTCCATGAGTCAAAACCCTTTCTCCACCATTTCCTTGTTTTAATTTTGGTCTTACAATCCTCTCTTGTGTTCTTTTTACTCCTGATTCCCATCCACATTCTAATGCCTTTACTTAGACACTAAACTGGAGTGTATGGAAGTAAAATGATGTAAAACTGTGTAAGGGCGGGGGGGGGGAATCCACAGTGAACCAAAACCGAAAAACCTGTCATGGAATCTCTAAAGCAAACATTGCAATAGTGGTGAATATCTGTAACTTGATGTAGGATGAGGGAGAAGGTTTGTTCTCCGAGCTTGTGGATTGATTTCCAAATGTTTCGGCACCAAGCTAGATGAAATCTTCAGCAGAGTTTAGAGGCAAAATATTATCTTACCCTTATGCTATCTACCTCCCCTCAGTTCCTTATTATACTAGACATTATTATTGCAGGGGAAGAATGGACCCCTTTGTGATGGAAGGGAATAGAATGTTGTGATTTGCTGTGCCATTGACGATGATGTAAATGATTAATGTCAGCTGGAAAAAAGTTGTTTTCTTTCTAAGATGTATCTGAAGAATTATTTCCCACTCCCCTCTTTTTATGACATGAGCTATCTTGTTTAGAACAATGTGAAAGGCTCCAAAGGAGGAATCTTGAAGCCTACTGTGCTTTATCTGCCTCCCAGATTAACATTTCTGATTACCTCCATCAGTATGCAGGAAGAGTTGTGATCACCCAATTTGAGTTTCCCAACAGTTTCCTAAATAGTGTTGGTTATTGCATCTGCAGCCTCAACTGTCTTATACTTCATGTTCATCACCACATTGGGACATAGTTTTGCACCTTGTATGAGCATTTCCATATTCTGAATATTAACTTTGAAAATACCATGTTTCTCCAAAAAGATGACCCACCTTGAAAAGAAGTCCTATCATGTTTTTGAGCATGTGAGATCAAATTAAGCCCCACCCACAAAATTAGCCCGAATTAAGGCCCCTCCCACCCCGGGGTTCAGGGGAGGGGACGAAGCACACCCAGAGGTGGTATTCAGCAGGTTCTGATCAGTTCTGGAGGACCGGTAGCAGAAATTTTGAGTAGTTCAGAGAACCGGCAAATACCACCTCTCCCTGGAGATTTTACAGTATCATTCCTCTGCCACGCTCACCAAGCCACTCCCACAGAACCGGTAGTAAAAAAATTTGAATCCCACCACTGGGCACACAGGTAAAAAATAAGCTAGGATGGGGATGGGGGTGGTGGAGCTGCCCTACTTACTAGGCCTTGCAAACCTTGACACTTGCCTCACCTTTTTCTGTGGTCACTTCTTCTGCGACCACTTGCCCCCACTTGCACACATTGCCCCGGCCTCCGTTTCACCTTCAGATGCCTGCCGGAAAGCCCTCTGCAGCCGATAATAGAGCTCTGGATCGATCTGGAGCTCTGTTATCAGCTGCAGAGGGCTTTCTGGAAGGCATCTGAAGGCAAAATGGAGGCCGGGGCAATATGTGTGAGTGGCAGCAAGCGGCCACAGAAGAAGTAGGCTAGCAGCAGGCTCCTGCTGGGTGGAGCTGTCAGTGTCAGCACCATGAGGTGAGTCAATAATTAGAACCCTCCAAAAAGAAGGCCTAGCCATTTTTTCGGGGGTCAAAAGAAAATAAGACCTGGCCTTCTTTTTGGAGAAACATGGGTATGAATCCTCCATGCCAGTAGTTTTGAACCTCTGATGTTTTGACTCTTAGAAATCAAATCCTTTCTTTTGGGAGGGAAATGTACTAAGCATAATTATAATTAATCTTACTAACAGATCAAATACTAATAACCATCAACTACTCCAGGGGTGTCCAACCTTGGCAATTTTAAGACCTGTAGATTTTTTCTCCCAACTCTCAAAATTCCCCAGCCAATTATGAATAAAGCTATGCTGGCTGGGGAATTCTGGGAACTGAAGTCCATAAGTCTTAAAACTGCCAAAGTTGGAGAGGCCTGGACTACACTAAAGGAAAACATTCCAAAAGGCAAGAGTATTGTGGTCAGGTTAATGATGATTGCCCTGCCTGTGCATAATCTATTCTGGCTCTAACAATGGCCTCATTGCTCTTGGCATTGACCAAGGTAAGTGAGCAAGGGCTGGAGGGCAGCAGAAGATATGAAGACCTGACTGCTTCCTCAAGTATTCGGGTCAAGAGGTTAGGTAAGCTCTGCTGCTGTGGATTGGTTTCTTTTTAAGTGAGATTATTCTTTTTTCCTTGGATGCCAGGATGTCCTACACCGTGGTTTTGTGTTTTAATCCTTGTATGTCACTCATCGTGAGAGGGTCCTAAAAAAATCAAAGAAGGCCAAAATTCAACTTCAAATGCAATTATCTTTTTTAATGGTTAAAACTGCACTGATCTGCATTACTGCAACCTTTCTACTTACTCTTTGCTTTAGAAATAGATTAAGCTGAAACCCTTCAAATGTCTTTGACATCACACCCCAGACAGATTTGTATGCTAACTTTCAGGAGGTCGGAACTAGAAACCTTTTATAGCCACAAACCACTTACCCAACCTTGCTTGCCCAGCATGCTGTGGAGCCTTTGGGGGAGGGGGGTTTGTCTGAATGCCTTTTTCTGAGACTCACTAGATGGGAGATGCTGCAGAAGCCCATTTGGAGGAAGAGGTCATCCCCCTGGCCAAAAATGACCCAAAACTGTATTGTGTGCCTTTTTCCACTGCGTTTTCTACACCAGTTTAACAGCAGACAGTCCTTTAGACCTATCCTAATAAATCTTGCCTCCAGAAATCATGGGGACTCCATCACTGAATTTTTTTTTTAATAAAAGTTTTATTTAAGTTTTCACAAAACATACAAATACAAATAAAATATCTCTTTTTTTTAGAACAGCGTGACCTCGGGTTATCACTTCTCCATACAGACATAAACTCAATACATATTTATCTTATACATTCTAATCCATATCTTCTAACTCTTTTCACATTTTTTTTCAATAGCTTTTCCCTTTCTTTACTTCCTATAGCCTTATTTTAAATTATCTCATTCCTTTCTTAATTCAATTACATATCTTTTTCTAATTTTTAAAATCTTTCTAATCAATGTTTTTATATTTTTGTCTGTCCTGTTTACAATTTCATATTATCTTTTCTCATAAAACAAATTTTCCTGTGTAATTACTAGACTGGAGTGTAACACCTTTGTATCTTTTTTCAAATCTTATTTAAAAATTTAAGTTACATACTTACAGTTAAAACATTCATTTTCTAACCTCTATTTTATAACACATACCTATTTTCAATCGAATTCTGCTTGGTACATTCCCTTAAAATAAACACTAAATTCTTAAAAGAAAAAAGTATATATGTATATGTATATATATATCTGTTTTCTGAGGTTCTCGCGGGTATTTGTATGTGGATCTTTGGTTATTCGGGTTTTCTCCCGCGTAAGA
>BHEV01016793.1:0-38114 GCA_004319985.1 Emydocephalus ijimae | reverse complement strand
TTGCTGTTGGTGCTGGATCGTCGAGAGTCTCTGGAAGCGGTGTTCGGCTCAATGCGTCGGCGTGGGGAATGGCTTTTCCTGAGTGCTATTGCAGCCGATAGTTATAAGCAGTTTGGAATTCTGACCATCGGGTCATTCTAGGGGATAATATGTAGGGGGTTGGCTTGTCCCCGGTGATTATCCCTAGTAATGGTTTGTGGTCAGTTACAATCGTGAAGACCCTCCCAGACACGTATTCATGAAATTTCTTTACAGCTGAGACGATCGCAAGGGCTTCTTTATCAATTTGTCCATAGTTCCGCTCTGCCTTTAAAAGAGTCTTCGAAAAGTATGCAACAGGGGCTTCGTTCCCATTAGGCAGTACGTGGCTCAAAATGGCGCCCACGCCGAAGGGCGATGCATCGCAAGTTATAACCAACGGTAAAGTCTCATTATACTGCATGAGTACAGAGTCAGACGTGAGCAGTTTTTTGACATTCTGGAACGCTTGTTCTTCGCGGTAACCCCAAACCCACATTGCTTTTTTATCTAATAACCGGTGTAACGGTTCAGCGACAGTTGCTTTGCGCGGTAAAAACACATTATTAAAATTGATGAGTCCTAAAAACGCCTGGAGATCAGCCTTGTTTTGTGGCCTGGGAGCATTTTTGATCGCTCTTAAATTACTTTCGGTAGGATGGATGCCCTGGCTATCAATCCGGTACCCTAGAAACTCAACACTGTCAGTATACAATTTACATTTAGTTTTTTTCACCTTGAGTCCGGCCTCTTGGAATTTTTTTAGAACACATTTTAAATGGTCCTGTAAGATTTTTTGTGTAGGGGCTGCTATTAATACATCATCGAAATAGGGGACTCAGCCCTTGATTCCCTGTAATAACCTTTCCATGAGGCTCTGAAATATCCCTGGGGCTACACTAACTCTGAATTGCAGCCAGGTACATTGAAAGGCACCCCGGTGCGTCACAATCGTTTGGGCCTGTGCCGTTTTTTCATCCACTGGTAATTGTTGATAAGCTTGAGCTAAATCTAATTTAGCGAAAACCTTCCCGCCCCCCAGGGAGGTGCTGTACCACCGAAACTGGATACGTGTTTTGCTGCAGGGCGTGGTTCAGAGTGGCCCGATAGTCCCCACAAATTCGAATTGACCTGTCTGGCTTAATGGGTGTTACAATAGGGGTTTCCCATGGCGAGTGATCGATGGGCTTCAACACCCCTTAAGCAATTAGCTTGTCTACTTGTTCATCGATTTTCGCTTTTAGGGCGAATGGAACTCGACGGGGCTTTAATCGAATGGGAGCTACCTTTGGATCTAGGCTGAATGAGATCGGGGTCCCCTTATACTCGCCTAAGCTGTCCGCGAAGACGTCACTGAACTCAGAGATAAGATCCTCCTCCCAGTCACAACCGCCAACTCGGTTCACGCCGGCCACTTCAAAGCCGAGTGGCGCGAACCATTGGAGGCCTAGTAGGCTAGGCGTATCTCTATCGATGACCGTTAGAGGTAAGTATGCTGTGTGCTTCTTGAAGGAAACTCGGACTCGACAGGACCCGACGACGGGGATTCGATTCCCCTGGTAGTCCTTGAGGATGAGGCACTGAAATTTGAGGTCTTGGCGTTGGATTGTGGGGATGAGTTGCTTGAGTGTCTTCCAAGACACCATCGAGAGGGAGGATCCCGAGTCAACTTCCATGTGGCACGGCTGGTTCTCGATAGCTACGGTGACTCGGATTTTCTTAGTGTTCAAAGCTGAGGCGTGACCGATAGTGATAGTATGGTGAGCCTCTTCTCTCTGTACGGCTGGATTTCTGTAGGAGTGGTATACTGGCATTCGCCTTACAGGACGGCTTCCTGTCGATTGGCGATAGTTAGCCCCCTTTGAGGCCTGGCTGGGTCCTGGCAAGCTGCGGCAGACCCGCCCGATGTGGCCTCGTTTTCTNCTCGTGGTGTGTCGTTGAAAGCCGCCCTTCTGCATTGGGTAAAATTTCGTTGGTTGGTGGGGTTACCGTAGCGCGGGTTCGGCGGAGTTGTGCAGCCGACTTCTTGGTTGCCTCTGCTGCANGAACCTGCAGAGGCCCCCTAAATTTCGGAGGTCTGCCACGAAATCGGCCACGCTCTCCCCCTTTCGTTGGTTCCTTTGATAAAACTCGTGGTGTCTCACGAGCGTAGGCACAGTTGGCGCGTAATTGTCTCTCAGGATGGGTTCGAGGTCGTCCCAGCTCATGGCTTTCACTTCTTGAGGTTTGGCGAGCGCTTTAGCCATTTTAAATATGGCTGGGCCAAAGTGCATCAGGAACAATGCTCTTTTCTTTGCTGGCGTGGCGTCTTTTAGGTTGTTCGTCTCAAGAAACATTTGGAAGCAATCCATGTAGGATTCCCAATCCTCTTGGTTTGGATCGAACGGAGCGGGTGGTACGATGCCGCCGGACATGGTTCCATTGTTGGCGTCGTCTGTCACGTGCTCGGTGTTTGCTTCCTAGTTTCTTCGGTTCAGACGTCTCCACATCCCACCCTCGTCGCCAGTGTTACGAACTGAGCATGGGTCGAAATGAATGGAGACAGCCTCTGAACGGTGAACTTCAGCTCTTTAATTACATAGTGACTACTCCATTTAACAACAGTGAACTCTGCCTTATATAGGCATCCCTTGTAAGTTTTAACCAATAACGAGCTTGGAACGCTAGCTCTTTCAACCAATAGGAACTCTTAGTTAAGGGCCAATCGGATTCATTAGAACTGGCCAATCCAGTCTGGCCGCCCAACAGCCAATCAGAAGTGCAGGGCCAGAACCCTGCACTTCACCCCAAGCTCACACTTTGTTAACTTTATTGTATACACAACACTGCTCTAGCATAATTCATTTGTTGAATTAAATCAAATTGTGATGGCTATTTTACGTGCAGGTAATCTTCACTTAAGGACTGCAATTAGGTCTGGCAACTCTGTCACTAAGTAACATGATTATTAAATGAAACATCATGACACCGCGCTAGACACATGATATTGGTCCTTCTCTGGTCATGAAGCAGAGATTGGAGAGAGACTGGCCAAATCAGGAGGAAGAGTCAAGTGGGCAATTAGTCTGGAATCCCTACATGGGCATAAATGGGTGGAGTCTGACCCTCCCTGAATGCTGTTGAACCATATCTAGTCTCATCCAGGTGCAACCTGTCAGTCTGAGATTTCTGTGCATATAGTTGAGGAATTAAACAGCTAATTCACAACTCAATTATCTGTTTTGTTTCACCTGGTTGTTTGCAGCTGGCAGCAAATTATCCATGGCAATTAGTAAGACAATCACACATAGTCATTGGTATAACATCAAGTGACCTGTGACTTACTACAGGCTTCTCCAATGACTTTGCTTGTCAAAAAAGCCAGGCTTGTGTAATCTCTGCGCTTTATAAACATTTACAAATAGATAATAAAAAAGCTAAGAAGGGAACAAAAAGAACAAAACACATCTTTTCTAGAAATCAACATCCATATAAGCAACAATTAATACCAGAAAAATAATCTAAACGAAAAATATTCTCTAATCAAGGAACTACCAAGAAGAAAATTACGCCCCCAATTTCCTCCATTCTATATTAGTAATTTAAACAATCTTCTCCTTTAATTGTAATATTTAGTTCCTTCTGATTCCCTCTAATGTCTAACCTTCAGAGTTCCATCTTAACTTTTTTTTTTTGAGGACTTCAAAACAAAAACTATTCCTATGGGAAGTATTCTTATAATTAATACCAAATTCTTATTTCAAATTCATCTGGATTCTTACTTGTAACTTGACAAAATCAAACTTTCAATCACCCTTTTGCTGTTTATTCTAAAAACGAAATCCCTAAATTTGTATTGAAAACTCCTTTCCCTAAGGATTGAATGAAACTCACTCTGTGCTCTTAAACTTGGTGATGCAAATGTTCATAGTAGCTGAAAGGCAGTTAACAAGCAATTTACAAAAATGATTAGAAAAGCAGGTATATGAACCCTTAAAGATGCTGGCCACTGGTATACAGTAAAGTTAATAAAGTGTGAGCTTGAGATAAAGTGCAGGGTTCTGGCCCTGCACTTCTGATTGGCTATTAGGCGGCCAGACCGGATTGGCCAGTTCTAATGAATCCGATTGGCCCTTAACTAAGAGTTCCTATTGGTTGAAAGAGCTAGCGTTCCCAGCTCGTTATTGGTTAAAACTTACAAGGGATGCCTATATAAGGCAGAGCTCACTGTTGTTAAATGGAGAAGTCACTTTGTAATTAAAGAGCTGAAGTTCACCGTTCAGAGGCTGTCTCCATTCATTTCGACCCATGCTCAGTACTTAACAGCCACCATTTTAGTGAAAATGACTATTTTTCATCTCTCAGAACTCTGAACTTATTTGGAGCATTTGTAAGTAATCTGAGGTGCTCTGCTTTTTAGGAAGGGAATTGCAAAGAGCCAATCTACTCACCAGGTCTTCCTTCTACCATAGTCATTTTCAATTTACTATTTCTTCTCTGGGAAGTCCAATCCCCAGAGTTTCAAGATGCATCCCCATATGTACAAAATGTAAAAAAAAATATTGAGATTTTGGAAAGTGTGCAGAGAAGAGCAAACAAAATGATAAAGGATCTGAAAGCTAAATCTGAAAGCTAAATCTGAAAGCTGAACAATTGAGGGAGCTAGGTATGTCTAGTCTATTGAAGAAAATGATTAGGTGGTGGAGGCATGAAAACTGTCTTCCAGTATTTAAGAGTCTGTCACAGAAAACAGGTGGTTAACTTATTCTCCAAAGTACCAGAGAGTAAGAAAAGAAGTGATGGATGTAAATTTGTTAAAGAGCGATATAGCCTAGAAGTAAGAAGAAATTTTCTGACAGCGAGAACAATTAATCAATGGAATATCTTGCCTTCTGGGATTAAGAGTGCTCCATCACTGGAGGATTTTAAAAATAGACTGGACAGTCATTTGACTGGGTCTCCTACCTTGAGCAAGAGGTTGGACTAGAAGACCTCTGGGTTCCCTTCCAGCCTTGTGGTTCTATGCTCTATGTTTTATGTTCTAAAAAGTTAGCTCAGAGCTTTTAGTTTTATTTTGCTTTTGCAACTTGCAGGTCATGTGGCCTTTGGGTTATTCTTAGGGCTGGAAATGGTTCCCCAAAGCCCACATTTTTATACTGTATTAATGCAGCACAGCATTTATTTAAACATAACAGACCTTTCTGATATGGAATCAGATTTGCTCTGAGAATGATCCTTAGAAGGTAAATTTTAATAGATTACTAAGTTGACATACAATAGGTGCTTTACTTTGTTCTCTGATCTTCCAAGCAAGAACAATATACTTTGTTCTTGGTCAGACTCTCACATGCTGCTACACAGAGGTGCAGGTACAGTGTTACGCTATTGTGCCTTTTTAATTAAATAATCCTACTTTGACTTTCATCCATAACAGCTCAGTAATACTGCCACAGAAAATATTTTAAAACAGAAATACCTTTTGCAGAGAGATAGAGTAGTACCATTGGACACTGGGTGTGGATTACCTTCCTATGTCTCCCAATGCACTCACATACATACATACATACAATTTATTTTCATTTCAATCAGTAAGTACTGAGCATGCCTACTCCCTCTCCCTCTCCCTCCCTCCCCCCCTCTTTCTCACACACACGCCCACACATGGACACACATGGACACACACACAAAGTGACACTCCTACATATGTCTATATACAAACACAGAGACAAAAAGGACATAAAAGGTTATTCTCCAAATAGCCTTCAGAGGACATCTGGAGAAACAATGGTATCTTCAAACAGGGAATTGGTAGCACTTCCAGAACAGTACTATAGCTCTATGATCCACACGCTGGTAATTTTGACCAGCTAAGCCGAATTTATTGTTGCCTTAGCTATGGGCTCAGCAAAAGTATGATAATTGTGTGGGATTATTTCCCTTTTTGATGGAATCTCTTGCCGATTTTGGGCTTGCTGGGTTAGCCAAAGGAGAGAGCTCTGCGAAATCTCATAGAACATCTCTTGTAATTATTAAGTATACAAATCCTAATGTTCAATGGTGATGTAACTTAATAAAGTCAAATTTCCAGTGCAACTGTTATATGGTGTCCTGTTGTGTTTATACAAAGAGGTCTCTCACCTGAAGGCTTTTATGCAAAATTCTTAAAATCTTTGATAATCCATACACAACATTAACACTGAAATGGTTAGGGGTAGGCTGAATATTTTTAGGGTTCCACCTGAAGCTAACTACTGTGCGGGAGATCCTGTCTCGTCCACCTGATTTTGTTTCATGTGTATAATTCATCTCTGAGGAATGCAGTTAGATGAGACTTGACGCATTGTGGCAATACTCACTCTTCGCCTTGATAAAGGATTGGCCAAATGTAAACTATGATTTGGGATCAAGGTATATAAGCAGAGGTAGCCAGTGCCCCACATCTCAGTTATATTACTATTATACTCCACACAGGACACTCACAATCATACTACCTACAAGGATAACAATAGGTTGATTTTCCAACATCCCACCTGAATGCTTACTTGCTTACATTTGAACATAGGAATAAAATCTGTCTACATATGCTACCGTATTTTCAGACTATAAGATGCTCTGATGTATAAGACTCACCTAGCTTTTGGGGAGGAAATCAAGGAAAAAAATCTGCCTCTGCCTTCCAGCAATATGCCTCCTTGCAGCAAACAGCCTGGTCAGCTTCAGCACAGCCTGATTGTCAGTTGGATCTGCCTGCTGACGATCAGCTGTTTCAGGCTGCAGGGATTGGCATTGCCTATTGCCACCTCTGTGTGCTCCATTTTCAGCCTTCGCATCCTCTTTTTGGCCTCTCTGTGCTCTGTTTTTGGCCCATTCCAGGTGACGGGGATCAGAATGGGTCAAAAATGGGGTGCATGGAGGCCAAAAACAGGATGTGAAGGCTGAAAATGGGGTAAACAGAGGTGTCAATAGCCGATGGTGATCCCTGCAGCCTGAAACAGCTGATCATCAGGAGGTAGATCCAACTGACAATCAGCTGATTGTGCTAACCAGGCTGTGCTGCAGCTGACTAGGCTGTTTACTGCAAGGAGACAAATTTCTGGGAGGCAGAGGCCAAAGGGTGGGAGCCGGCGGATGGTGGGACTTTGGCAACATTCACTGTATAAGATGTATAGGCATTTTCACCCAGTTTTTTGGGGGAGGGGAGTGTGTCTTATACACAGAAACATACAGTATTTCCTCTATATATTATCTATGGCATATAGAATTAATAGCACCCATCACTCCATCTAGTTGCAGAACCAGGAGATCATGGCTATAATACTTAGAGATTAATTCACAAATACCTCTAAGAGAGTTGCAAAATATCCATCATTAACAATGGCTCTTAGAAGCCATCTAGTTCCCAATTAAAGCAAATTAATGACTGTGGTGTATATCCTTGGAACTTTTCTATTGTTATTTGGTCTTGGACCATAAAGATAATAATAAATATTTGTAAATTTGCATTTAGTTTATGGGCACTGAAACATAATGCAGATTCCCTGTGATCCATATAAAGCATTGTCATGGCAGAAAGTATCTCATCTTAAAGAATAGTTAAAGCAATAAGATACCAAAGAGCGTGAATTATGGCATATTATTTCACATTGGATATGTTGTTCAGGATGAATGGACTTGGTTCAGTGAGGTATAAAATAATACATTACAATTCACGCATAGGAGAGTGTCTTTCCACAATCACATATTTTACTGTAAAATGAGATTTTTAAAACATTTGTACTTGTTAAGTAATAAGCGTCATAAATTCCAACCAGCTGCTTTTATGAAGCCGTTTGGTTTTTCTGCCTGTTTGGAAATGATAACGAAGTATGCTACAAAAGCAGGAAGAATTAAAATAACACGCCTGAAGAAAGACTCAACATATCTCCCTTTTTGGAAATTAGCCTTGCCCATGGAAACATTATATCTTGGCTAGAAATGTTCCTTTTATTTGTCTTTTTTTCCTTAACAAATGCAGACTCAGAATGAGTTCATCTGTGGGCAATATTATATACAAAAATCATCCAAAATGCATTATCCAAAATGCTTGAATCCTAATAAACATTCCAGTGCTGAAAAATATGTTAATAAGATTGAAGCATCCTTGAAAATAATTAAGAAGAAATAAGATATGGACTGTATTTGGTATAATAACTTTGTTTTTTGACAATGTTGTTAGCCTTTGTTTGTACACGTAGGAATTCTAGCAATAAACTCTGTTACTCACAGGATTCATTGTGAATAGGTAGGTTTATTTTCACTCATTTTCCTTCAAACACGACAACAACGGATATCCCAGATAAAGTCAGCGCTGAGATCATACGTTTCTCAGTGCAATTTATCAAGCCGCCCCACCCTATGCAGCTAACTATCATCCGCCCTCCCCATTAGTCCTACACACCTCCACCCCGCAATTTTAAATGCCACTAATTACCAAACAGAATGTGGTTTCAATTCCCAGGTTGTTCTTTAATTTCCCCAATTATTGTTTGTGTTTTGTTTCGGGTAATAAGAGGAGTTGGAGTGACAAACTCTCTTTCACCCCATCCTCACTGCACATTCGCACTGACACGAGACAAGTCAAACTGGGGTGGGATTCTCAAATGCAAGTGACACTGATCAAGTCGATATATTGCAAATGGCAGGATCGAACTTGCACTCCCCAATCAAGACAATGTGTTGGGATTCACCTCTTTGAATCCCAACAAATGTATTTTTTGAGTGAACTAAGACTTATTCAGGTTTCCATGCTTCAAGATGTTTTGTATTTGGAAGATATAGGGCACATTCTCACATTCTCATCATTGTGGCATAAACATGCCCAAGTTTGTCCAACTTCCCAGGTCACCAATGTAAAAACTTAAAATTAACTTAAGTTGCTCCAGCTTTACAATAGGACTTTTTTCTCTTAGTCCAACACAAGTTTTGTGTGAGTAGGTGCAGATGAGCATGCTTCACTAGCTATATTGTTTCTGATGTAATCCAAAACTGAGATCATTACTTTACACTGGTAGACATTCCCCCTCTCCCTCCAATTGTTGGGACTTGGGTTTCATGACAATTTTGACTTGGGCTGTAAGAAGGACCTGACCTCAGCAACATCTTCATCATGCTGGATCAGCCCTTTCAGGTCTTCCATGGCCAATATGTAAGCATGGGTTTAGCACTTTTCTGAAATTGTACTAGATCTGTGTTTATAGAACAGGTCTACCATTCTCTTGATGGAATACTGCTCCTGTACTACAGAGAATTTTGATTTCAGCTGGAGAAAAGAGGCTTTTTTTTAATCAGTTGTGTGTTATTGATTCCATCATCATTGGATGTATTGTGGGTTAAGATGTTTTTTTCACCAATGGTGGAAAGCTCCTTCATTCTGGCTTGGTGGTAGTAGGCATGTGAGCCTGTTATGATATGTACAGAATAACCCTTGAGCAACAAGGATATGCACATGGAAAAGTTTATGAGAGTAGTTATGAATAATTATTCAGCCACACACAGATACACTAAATTGAGTTAAAGTTTACTTTAACAAATAGCACAGTCCAATAAACGGTCCAGGTCATATACATTTTACAGTCCAAAGAATATCCAATTACAAAATCTTTTCACTAGTTGCCTTTGTCATTTGCAGTAAACAAAGATATAAAAGTATAAGCACAGCATAAATACAACAGAGAACCTTAGCAACAGAATGTCAGAGAGAGCAAGCTATGATCTCTAGCTCTCTCTTATGGTAATTTGCAATATAATCAACCAATCGGAATATAAGTCAATACAGTGATTTTGTCTTAAAGCTACAAACATACATTGTTGGTTTAGATATTGCCAACCCAACTAATTGGTGGACAGATTCCTAATAGAGCCAATCATAATTACATATTTTCCAAGGCCATGCACCAGCTATTTCCATATGCTATCAGCCACAAGATCAGAACTTGGACTCCTTGGTCATTTACTTCCAGCATCGCCACTTCTTTCAACATTAGTTGGAGCAGGGGGAAAAGATCATCTGCAATCTTCTTTTGCATCTATGATTTGTTGGTCAATCAATTTTGGAAATAGATCTAAATGTTCTTTAAGAAGGGCACTAGTTCAATGTTTAGAAACGGCTTACTAGACAAGTCATCTGCACAGCTGTGACTTGCTGGTTGGACTATTTTGCAAATGACTAAACCAGTTGCTCTCTCAGCAGCTACCAAAATGCAACCATCCAGGTCCCTAGCACACATGAAGAAGAGCAATTTGTTCTTTTTTTTTTCCTGCTAGGAGATCATATTCAGCAGGAAGGGATATTAAGCCAGAGACATCTGCCAATTGTTGTCATGTTCTTGCTTTCCATCAAAACAGGAAGGACAGAATTACTTTGCCATTCTTGTAACTAAAGCAAAATAAGTTTTGGCAATGAAAGAAGCAGAATTTGTTGCTATTGCCATCCTTCATACAATGTAACTTTTATTGCTCTGTATAGTTTCTGCACTCTCCAGGTTTTCATGCTTACTGTTTTTGTGGGTCTTTGACTGTGAATAGATATTAATCTAATGTTTATGTAATCTTTCACATATGTCAGCCTTCATATGAACTCTGCAGTTAGATTCATTGGGATAAAATCTGACCAGTAAAGTGACAAAAAGGAACCAGAATATTCCATTTATTGATTTTATGACATCAAATAAGTATCAGCTCATAGTAATCACATAGCTAAATTTTCTTTCCATCTATCTATCTATCTATCTATCTATCTATCTATCTATCTATCTATCTATCTATCTATCTATCTACCTATCTACCTATCATCTATCTATCTATCTATCATCTATCTATCCATCCATCATCTCCATTACCAATCCTTAAAATATGGTAGACCCTCCACTAACTACTGATGGAGGGCAAAAAAGCAGAAATTAGGATTGTGCCAGACATTTAGCCTGCATTTCTCTTGAAAATTCATGTTGAATTTTATGGAAAAGAAACATTTGTTATTGTTCTAAGAAAAAATATATTCTTATTGCAGAATAAGGAATTTATGGTAGCCAGTGCAGGTATCTAGAGTTCAACAATATGCTTCTGCCTAGACCAGGGGTCCCCAAACTTGGCAACTTTAAGACTTGTGGACTTCAACTGCCAGAATTCTTGGAGTTGAAGTCCACAAGTCTTACAGTTGCCAAGTTTGGAGACCTCTGGCCTGCACCCTTAAGTGAAGTCCTGGTTACATCAAAACATTTTCATTGAGCTTTTGCTGTGTATTTTTTCCAGATATGGAAACATGGGCAACAGGGGGACTTCAAGATGAATAACAGCTACGTTAAAAGGGAAATCCAAAAGATTAACAGAATAATTTTTTAAAAGAAAGGAAACTCTGGTGCTTTGGAGATCAAGTTAATCCCACCTTCTCAAATACTGGAAGATAGTTATCATGTCCATGCTAATCCTTCTCTTTGATAGGCAAGACCAGGGCTGTCAAATTCCTAGCCCATGGGCCAGATGCATCATATGCACCATGCCTGGTTTAGCGAAGGGGAAAAAAGTCTTGATACATCACATGATGTAGCTGTAACAACATGAGTTTGACAACCCTGGGCTAGACATTTCTAGTTCCCTTAATTGTTCATCATATAATTTAGCCTCCGATACCTTATTATCTTTGTTATTCTTCTTTGCATACTTTCTAGGGCAGTGGTGGTGAAACTTTTTGGCACCAAGTGCCAAAATGGGAGTGTACACCAGAAACCGAAAGAGCAGCTCCCCGGGTGCACGTATGTGGGAACACCAGAAACCGAAAGCTTAGATGGTCTTCTGGTTTATAATGCATGTGCATGCGAAGACCACCTGGCCAGTGTGGCATGCATGCCAGGAAAGTGCTCTTCGGGTTTCCGGTGCTCCTGCATGTGCGAAGACCAGCTGACTGATGCACATGTGCATGCCAGAATCCGGAAGAGCAATGGGCAATGGCTGGCATGCCCAGAGAGATGGCTCTGTGTGCCACTTTTGGCACATGTGCCATAGGATTGCCATCATAGTTCTAGGGTCTCAGGATCTTTTTTGTGTCATGTGACTAGAACTGGACACAGTATTCCAAGTGTGGCCTCACTAGTGTGGCATAAAGCAGTATTATCACTTCTTGTGGAATTGATGCTCTGTCAATGCAGACCAGGAATGCATTGGCTGTTTTGGAGCTGCAGCACATTGCTGACTCATACTTAAGCAGTGGTCCACGAGGAAACCTAAATCTCTCACAGTTACTATGGGTGAGCTAGCTATCTTCCATCTATACTTATGTATTTGGTTTTTTTTTTTCTCTGCCTAAGTAATTGCCTTACTTTTCTCATGACCAAACTGCATCTTGATGGAGAGGGCCCAATGCTCAAGTCTATCACAATCCTTCTGAATCTTGAGTCTACTTTCCAAAGCATTAGCAATTGTCTCCAGCTTGATGTCATTGCAAATTTGAGGAGTTCCCTTCATGTGCCCTCATCTACATAATTTATGAACAGGGGTGGGATTCCACTGGTACGGACCAGTTTGGTTGAACCGGTAGTTCCAGTGAGTTGGCCCTGCCCACCTGCCCCTGTTCTAGTCTGTCCTATATTTCCTTTGTTTAAAGCTCAGTTGACTGGCGTGTTTTACTCATCAGGGCTAAAAGTAAGGTAAGTTTTAGAGCTGTTTTGTAACGCATTGTGTGTAAGCGCAGTGCACATTTGGCACATGCGTGAACAAAACACACACTCACTGAACCAGTTGTTACACCAGTTGAATCCCACCACTGTTTATGAAGATGTTGAAAAGTACTGGGCCTAAGATACAACCTTGCGATACCCCCACCCTATGCTTCCTTCCATGTTAATGTAGTTCCATTAAGGATGGTCAGTAAATTGCAAATCCATCTTGTGGTACTGTCTATCCTACATTTTCTCCCATTTTTTCCTTTCTTGAAAATACTGCATTAACCTAGTGCAAATCTAACAGAATCTACATTTATTAAAAGAGTGCAGGTGTTCTGAGGCCAGTGTTCTGGTAAACCTGTCCTGACATATAGCCAGGTTAGATTGTCACATTGAATTGAATTGAATACTTTATTGCCAAGTGTGATTGGACACACAAGGAATTTGTCTTGATGTAGATACTCTCAGCATACATAAAAGAAAAGATACATTTGTTAAGAATCAAGAATCATAAGGTACAACACTTAATAATAGTCGTAGGGTACAATCAGCAATCAAATCCTACTAGGAAACAGTCCATATAAACCATAAGGATACAAGCGACAAAGTTATAGTCCTACAATTACAAATGGGAGGGGATGGGTGATAAGGAGTGATGAGAAGATTAACAGTAATAATAGTGCAAACTTTGTAATAGTTGAATAGTGTTGAGGGAATTATTTGTTTAGCAGAGTGATGGCTTTCGGGAAAACACTGTTCTTGTGTCTAGTTGTTCTTTTGTACAGTGTTCTATAGTGTTGTTTTGAGGGAAGGAATTGAAATATTTATTTATTTATTTTGTCAAACAATTATTAGATAACAGCAATAAGTATAAACATGGTTATAAATACATGAAATGGATACGAATAAGAAAAAAAAGAAACAATAGGACAGGGATTGTAGGCACATTTTGGTGTGTTTATGCACGCCCCCTACAGACCTCTTAGGAAAGGGGTAAGGTCAATAGTAGACAGTCTAATGTTGAAGATTTTGGGGTTTGGGGAAGAAACCACAGAGTCAGGTAGAGTATTCCAGACATTGACTATTCTGCTGCTGAAGTCGTATTTCCTGCAATCAAATTTGGTGCGGTTTATCTTTAGTTTGTATCTATTTTGTGCTCTTATATTGTTTTGGTTGAAGCTGAAGTATTCATTGATAGATAGGACATTGCAATATATAATTTTATATACTATACTGAGATTGAATTGAAGGTGGCATAGTTCTAGGTTATCTAGGTCTAAAATTTCAAATCTGGTGGCATAAGGTATTCTTCTACGAGTAGAGGAGTGGAGGATTGTTCTCATAAAATATTTCTGGACTTTCTCAATTGTATTAATATCAGATATGTAATGCGGGTTCCAGACTGATGAGCTGTATTCAAGTGTTGGTCTAGTAAATGTTTTATATGCTCTAGTTAGTGGTGTAATATTACCAGAGAAAAAGCTACGCAGGATTAGGTTAACAACTCTTAATGCCTTTTTGGTGTTACAATGGGCCCTAGCACTTAGATCATTTGAGATGAGTACTCCAAGGTCCTTGACAAAGTTTTTCTCATCAACAAGGTCTTGTCTATTCAGCTTGTATTTTATTTTCTGATATTTTTTTTGCCAATATGTAAGACAGAGCATTTGTTTGTTGAGATTTGAAGTTGCCATTTGATTGACCATTCTGATACATAGTCGAGGTCTTTTTGAAGGGTTGTCAGTGGTATTGAATAGCTTTACATCATCAGCTAAAAGAACGCAGTTGTTCTTAATATAATCACAGAGGTCATTTATGTAGAGTATGAAGAGAGTTGGTCCTAGAACACTACCTTGGGGGACACCACTGTTGACAGGTACAGGATTTGATAGGACGCTCCCAATTTTGACCATTTGTTGACAGGAATGCTTCTATCCAGTTATGCAGGTATCCAGAGATACCATAAGACCTTAGTTTTAGGAGTAGTTTGTCATGTACCACTGAATCAAAGTTGTTTAATAGTTTATGTCCGGGATGTGAGGGGTCTGTAAATATTTTCACAGCCCTCTTTTGACTTGTGCAGTATACAGGTCCTCGATTGAAGGCAGGTGGGTAGTAATTGTTTTTTTCTGCAGTCCTAATTATCCTTTGAAGTCTGTGTCTGTCCTGTTGGGTTGCAGAACCAAACCAGACAGTTATAGAGGTGCAGAGGACAGACTCAATAGTTCTTCTGTAGAACTGTATCAGCAGCTCCTTGGGCAGTATGAGCTTTCTGAGTTGGCGCAGAGAGAATATTCTTTGTTGTGTTTTTTGATGATGTTTTTAATGTCACATATAGATAAATAGACTTGGATGTGTTTGTTTGGGTCTAATTTTCCTCAATTATTCTAAAAAGTTTCCTCTGCTTGTGTTCCTCTAATAAGAAAGTAATAGAAAGCTTGTCATTCTTGCCTCAAGCTGCTTTTAGAGCCCTCAAAAGGTCTCCCAAGAGCTATTCAGTGTTTGGTGTGCATGTGACAACTGTTACTTGCACTGTTTCTTTTTAGCAGAAATTTATGCACATACACTAGTCAAAGTGACAAGAGGTACCCAGGAGAAACCTTTTGGAACATAATTTAATAGTATGGTTACAGCATATTTCACCTAAGTAAAAGCACATCAGAAGTCATATATGGAAAGTGGAAGCTCTTTCTCTGAGAACAGAAAGTTCTCCTTCCAGAGAACTTGCAGGATGCACAGCAATTTATAAAATCAAAGCTCTCAAGTGCATGGAGAGATGCATGGATGGATCATCTCCTATACAGGAAAGGCAATAACACAGATGATGGAAAGGAGAGAGAACTTTGTGTGTGCGTGCCTTCAAGCCAGTCTTGACTTCTGGCAAATGCCTGGATATATCCCTACATATGGCAAGATTTTCAGAAGTGATTTGCTCTTACCTTCTTCTTCCTAGGGCTGAGAGAGAAAGATTGGCCCAAAGTCATCTGGAGGGCTTTGTGCCTGGGGCAAGAGGACAAGAACTCATAACATCCATGTTTCTAGTCTGATAATTTTTACTACTACACCAAACTGGATTTCAGGAGACAGAACTACTACCGTATAAGTCAGGGATCTGCAACCTTAAACACTCAAAGAGCAATTTGGACCTGTTCCCCACAGAAAAGAAGACACCAGAAGCCAATAATTTAACAACTGGTGTGACTGGGAGGGCATGGCCAACTCAACGTCACTCACTTCCACCCAGTCACCTCCTGCTCTGGAATATAGAGTGAGTCTCCATCCCCCGCCATCACCCTTACCTTCTCAGGCCAGGCGAGAAGGGAGGGGCAGGGCCAGCCAGTGGTGGGGTCAGCCAACAGGGAGCTGCAGCAGAGGGCCAAAAGAGCCGCATGTGGCTCCAGAGCTGCAGGTTGCAGACCCCTGGTATAAGTTAACCAGTTTTAAAATAACTCATCAAGATGAAGATCTGATTTTGCATGACATGGCCACATCCAGAGGAGGGAAGGCAAGTCTATGGGTCTGCCAGGTGTTTTTAAAAAGTCTCCGTTCCTCCATTCTTCTCTCTATTTGTTGAAAGATGATGTTATGAGAAGAGGGACACAAAAGCTGTAGTCTATTTAAAGAATGGCTGTTTCACTTTTTTTTCTTTTTCTTTTTGCTCATCAAACACATGATTTTTCTGCCCCGTCACCCTTTATTTTATGTTGATGTATGGCATTTTTGAAAGTATTTCTATTGTATTTTTATTGTCATTATTTGTGTTTGGAACACTGGCCAGTTCTAGAATGAAACTGGGAAGACCCTGAGCCTAGGAGCTTTGACAGGGACATGTGGCAGGAGTACTGTTTATAATTTGTCAAGTAAGCAAGTCTGTTTACTGAGAAACTGGCTCATAACTGGACATCCTCGGTGACTTGAAGCCTGAGTTTAGGGTCTGCAGAGTTTACGATCTGCCTAACAGTTCAAGGGCTGTTCTGAAGGCCCTCCAAACCAGTGGTAGGATTCTTTTTTTTTTTTTACTACCGGTTCTGTGGGCATGGCTCTGGTGGGCATGGAAGGGGAAGGATAAAATCTCCAGTCAGAGGTGGTATTTGCCTGTTCTCCAAACTACTCAAAATTTCTACTACCGGTTCTCCAGAACTGGTCAGAACCTGCTGAATACCACCTCTGCTCCAAACCCAGTGGAGCTGTATCATGTTTAATGGAGCTACTGAACAGCTATCAACTGGTACAATATATAGTTTTGATTATGTTTATTTGTACTAATGCTTTGCTTAGAGTTTAACAGAGATTTTACTTTTTTGAAACACATAATCAATTACTCATTATTAGCTAATTAATGAACATTGAAAAACTGTAACTCCCATGGCATTTGTAAATTTATTTATTCACATATTCATTTTTATTATTTGACCTCTTTGTCCTATTTTTTTTTCTTGTTTATGCATCTTCTCCAAAATGTTTAAATTTAAAATATGAAATTACAAGGCTTCAGTTTGAAATTTTCTACTACCAATGCCTCATGCCCTAATTAAGCTATGATATTTTCCACAATACCTGCTAAATATATTCTGCTTAAAGAAATTGAATCCCTTCATTTATTTGTTCTCAATCATGTGTTCCTTTTAGTAGAAAGATATTGGTTCCAAGTGATTCTTAATATTAATTTTGATTTAACAGACAGTAATCTGCTTCTAGAATGCTTGAAATTACTTCTAAATATCCCTGACATATGAATATGATATTCAGCAGAAACAAAGCCCAAGGATTAGCAACAGCTAACATTCAGTAATTCAGCATTTCTAAGTATGTCAAAGGATTTCTTGTTTCAGATCATAAGAGAGTAATCCTGATGGGAACACTCGTGTTATAATTCTACTTAATTACTTTGCCTCAGGTTCATCACTAAACCAACATATTGGGGTTTATTTTTAATAGCACAGTTGTTAACCATGATAATTTTTCAGCAAAAGCAAATCCCTTTTGTCAACACATGTTAATTAAGAATGCAACTAGATTTTGCACAGGCTTCTTATATCTGCTTGTTAAGTACCAACCTCCTATTTGCCTTGAATTCATCACATGTTAATGCTTTAACTTCAGCAGGCCACAGGCAAACCGCCTGGATGTTGCCTGCAATTTATTTTATTATTGTACACATTCAGTTATACCAGGAGTCTTCAAACTTGACAGCTTTAAGACTTGTGGGCTTCAACTCCCAGAATTCCTCTTCCAGTCATATTAGCTCAAGAATTCTGGGAGTTGAAGCCCACAAGTCTTAAAGCAAGGGTCTTCAAACCTGCCAAGTTTGAAGACCTTGAGTTCTACTTATGAGATTCAGTGTAGTTCAAAATTTAGCAGATGTACCAGAGGGGGTATTCAGCAGGTTCTGACCAGTTCTGGAAAACCAGTAGCAGAAATTTTGAGTAGTTCGGAGAACCAGCAAATACCATCTCTGACTGGCCCCACCTCCATCTATTCTCTGTTTTCTGATCAGCTGGGTCTTCTTTTGTTGCCTTTCATAGGAGAACAGAGCTGGAAAGCAGTTTAGTGGGGTGGGGAGAGAATGGGATTTTGCAGTAACCTTCCCCCAGGAGTGGGGAGAGGATGGAAATTTTACAGTATCCTTCCCCTGCCATGTCCAATAAGCCATCACACATCCATCAAGCCATGCCCACAGAACCAGTAGTAAACAAAATTTGAATCCCACCACTGATACTGAAGGCTTATTGAAACTCTGTGCCCGCTATATTCTTCCTATGATAAATTATGCTACTCGGTTTTATTGTACTATATGGTGCTTTAATCAATTCAACATAGAACCACAAATTTATAAAACAGCAAGTGATGAACACGAAAGACTAGGCAATATGGTGCCAGGGAACGTTGCTGCCCATAAGATCCCTTGTTCCACTGGTTTCAATTTGCTTTTTTTACCATAAAAAAAATATATTAAGAGATGTTGAAATGACACAAACCAAGTATCCACTTTCAGCAGCAGCAACATTTTCTTTTCACATAGCAAAGAAAAAAGAAAAAGGGGGATAGGAATAGGGTCTAAATTCCCATATCTTCTTAATGTTTTTTTTTAATTATTTTGTGAGTAATTTAAAAAATGCAAAGAATTCTCATGGATATAGACCACCTGATCTGTTAGTTTTCGTCCTTCCATAGCCAAGAATTATTCTGGAACAATCCCATTAATTACTAATTTGGAGAAAATTCAGGCAGGAAACCCATGATATTGTTAGTTGTTTACAATCAATGAAGCAAAATATTTTTAAAAAGAAAGCACTTAATGTTGCAGAAATGACAACCAAACCTGAAAACATACCTTGATTCCTCTTTGTATATGATTAATTGATTGTAGTCCTAATCAGAGCTCTATTTAAAGCAGTAGCTATATAGTTGCAGTTCTCTTAACCTTTAAGATGTGTGGACTTTAACTGCCAGAATTTTAGAAGCTGAAGTCCCACATAACATTAAAGTTACTATGGCTGAGGAGCTCTGATCTATGCCAAAATATGACTCAACCGACTTGCTCATCTTCAGAAGCTAAACATACTCAGATTTAGGATCTCAATGGAAAACAAGGAAATCCCACAGCTGAGAACTTTAAATACTTCCCAAAAGGAAGTAAATCACTTGTGTGTTGTGACCAAGAAATCAATCAATTTATACATGTCAAGGAATCAAGTTTAGCTCCTTATCACACAGGGGAGGATCCCACAACACATCCAGAAAAAAAAAAAAAATTGCAGCAGTTAAAACATTTCTTGTCATTCTGCCTAAACATTATGTCTGAAAATACCAGAATTTTATCTGGTACCAGTGGTTTGCTAGAATAAATATTCTTCCATTACTTTTACAGCATCAAATTCCGCAGGTTGGGATGCTATCAGACGAACTCTTTCATTTTTGAAAGAAATAAAACATCCATTTGTTACCCTTTGGGATGCAAGCCAGGCTAATTATTTTATTTCTCAGAAGGATCCATTAAAACATCTAACCCCCTTCAATGGCAGACTATAAAAAGCAATGTATGTAAAAAAAAAAAAGCTAAAAGCTTTCAGTTGCAGTCTGAGCTACAGAGCTGCATTCTCACAGATCTGGAAGAGCAGGTATGGCTCTGTTGCCTCCCATAATGATGAGGAAAGCC
Source organism: Emydocephalus ijimae (assembly GCA_004319985.1). Taxonomy (NCBI): domain Eukaryota; kingdom Metazoa; phylum Chordata; class Lepidosauria; order Squamata; family Elapidae; genus Emydocephalus; species Emydocephalus ijimae. The sequence continues at coordinate 18,263 of BHEV01016793.1, read as the reverse complement.
TTTTGGAATGTTGAAAAATTCCTACTGCATTCTCCATACTTATTTGACTGTGCATAATTCATGCACAACTCATAGGTAATAAAATATGCAGAGGTAAACAGCTGTAGAAATAATTTTCTTTCCAAATACACTCTCCTTTAACAAACCCAGCCTCAAAAACTGAATTAAAAGCAGGAAAGCACCCCTTCCTATTTTATCATGCTTTTCAGTTGTGCCATTCCTTCTCCTTCCTCTTATTTTCTGAGTTAGAGACATTAATAAAAATGACTACCTACCGGTAATTAGGCTTTTATAGCTTTTCATATGTCTCTGTCTAGGCACATGGCAAAGAAAAAGGTGTTTTATTTGACACAGCAAGCAATCTTCTGGGGATCTGCTTTCCCAGTTTTCTGAGTTTAGAGAGAGAGAAAAAGAGAGAGGGAGAGAGAGGTGCAACTCAGATGCTTACAAAGCTGGTGCAGCACTTCATACGGTAGAATGAATAGTCTGTCAATTAGATACATGATAGAACTTCAAGGCCAACCACACAATAATTCAATTTCTATTATTGCCTCCCTCCCTCTCTCTCATTCTCTTTCTCTTGTTCTTTCCCACTCTGTATCACACACACACACACACACACACACACACACAGAAGTGCTATTCAGCAGGTTCTGACGAGTTCTGGAAAACCAGTAGCAGAAATTTTGAGTAGTTCAGAGAACCGGCAAATACCACCTCTGACTGCCCCTGCCCCCATCTATTCTCTTCCTCCCGAGTCTCAGCTGATTGGCTGGGTCTTCTTTGGTTGCCCTGCATTGGAGAATGGAGCTGAAAAGCAGGTTAGTGGGGTGGGGGGGAATGGAGATTTTACAGTATCTTTCCCCTGCCACGCCCACCAAGCCTTGCCCACCAAGCCAAGCCACACCACGCCCACCAAGTTACGCCCACAGAACTGGTAGGAAAAAATGTTGAATCCCACCACTGACACTCACACTTGTTTTTCTGAAGGGTATTTGGCATCCAGATATTCTGATCCCCAAAAAAGGACTAAGTGTGTCTCTGTGTGTTTGAAATTCCTTCATAGTACTACTATTATTGTTATGAACTAATAAAATGCTTAAATAAAGTTTTATCAAACCTTTAGAAAAAGCAGGGTTCTAATCCTGCACTTCTGATTGGCCGATAATAGCGATATCGGATTGGTCCGTTCAGGGGAATCTGATTGGCTGTTAACGAGCCACTCTCATTGGTTCAAGGGTTTAACACTCCATGTTTCTCATTGGTTACTAGATCAGCAGCCTGCCCTATAAAAGGGCTGCTGCTGCCCTGGGGTTTTGCTCTGTTCAGAATGTTTAATAAAGAGTTGAAGTTCACTGTTCACTGCCTCGTCTCCGTTCCTTGCGCCCATGCGCAGAACTTAACACTGGCGATGAGGGTGAGAGACATCAGAGCTGACTGAACACTACAGAGCACCAAACAGAGCACGTGGCTGAAGGACATCAACGGTGGAAACCATGTCCGGCGGTGCCATACCACCCGCTCCATTTGACCCGGCACAAGAAGACTGGGACTCGTACATGGACCGGTTCCAGATGTTTCTGGAGACCAACAACTTGGAGGATGCCACCACGGGAAAAAAGCGAGCAGTATTCCTGACCCATTGCAGGCCTGCCATTTTTAAGATGGCCAAGGCACTGGCTAAACCAGCTGAGGTGAAAACCATGGACTGGGACGTCCTCGCGCCCCTTCCACGGGCCCACTATGCACCTACCATACCAACTCTTGTCCGAAGACATGAATTTTACCAGAGAGACCAGCAGAAAGGAGAGAGCGTTGCAGATTTCATCGCGGATCTCCGGAACCTGGGAGGCCTCTGTGGGTTCGCTGACCTCAAAAAAGCTCTGAGAGACCGAATAATTCTGGGATGAGATGCACCGCATGTGCGGAGTAAGCTGATGGCGAAAGGCGACATCAGCATTGCAGATGCCATCGCTGACGCTACTGCAGCAGAAGCAACCAGGAAGTCGGCTTCCCGAATGCACCGCACCAACACACCACTCCGTCAACTCACCAGTGATACCGCACCTCACCTAGAGAGACGCACAATGGCAACCCACCACGAGGACCTCGAATCGCCATCAGAAAGTGATGAGGAGGAGGTCAACTGGCTCCGGTCTGAACGTGACCAACGCCACCAGCAGAATCAAAGATTACCGCACCAATGCGCAGGTTGTGGGGCAAACCACCCGCGATCAGACTGCAAATTCCTCGACGCGCTCTGCCATTTCTGTGGAAAAAGAGGCCATATCGGAAAGATCTGCAGAAGCAAGCAAGGATCCAGCCCATTTCAGAGGGAAAACAACTACTGCCAGACCACAGGGAATCGTCCTGTGAGTCAGGAACATTTGAACCACCAATGGAACAACCAATCCTGCAGAAATAAACCACTGGCCATTTCAACAAAAGAGAAGAGGCACACCAAACCATTACAATCGGTCACGCCTCATCACTGGATGCAAAGAAATCCGAGTAAAGGTCGCCATCGAAAACCAGCCCTGCATGATGGAAGTCAATTCAGGGTCATCCCTCTCAATGGTTTCCTGGAAGACCCTTAAACAATTAATCCCTGCCATCCGGCGGCAAGACCTCAGAACCCAAAGAATCATACTCAAGGATTATCAAGGGAACCGAATTCCGGTCGTTGGCTCCAGCAAAGTCCAAGTATCATTCAAAAACCGTACTGCATCATTACCACTGACCGTCGTCGACCGTGACCGGCCTAGCTTGTTAGGCCTTCAATGGATCGCCCCACTCGGGATCGAGGTAGCCGGCATTCACCAAACCAGAAGCGACAACTGGGAGGAGGCCCTCGTCCAGGAATTCCAGGACGTCTTTACAGACAAACTCGGCGAGTACAAGGGGACCCCGATATCATTAAACCTCAACCCTGAAGTAGCCCCCATCCACCTTAACCCTTGTCAGGTACCTTTTGACCTTAAACCAAAGATTGATGAGCAGATGGATAAATTAAGAGCCCAGGGTGTTTTAGAACCAACAGACCATGCTCATTGGGAAACCGCTATCGTAACACCCATCAAACCGGATGGATCGTTAAGGATTTGTGGGGACTACCGGGCCACCCTTAATCACGCCCTTCAACAGAACGCTTACCCGGTGCTGGTGGTACAACACCTTCTCCATTCCCTGGGGGGCGGAAAAGTGTTCACTAAATTGGATTTAGCACAGGTGTACCAACAACTGCCTGTAGATAAAAAAACAGCAGAGGCACAAATGATTGTTACGCACCGAGGCGCCTTTAAGTGCAACCAACTCCAATCCGGAGTGAGCGTAGCCCCGGGGATTTTTCAAAGTTTGATGGAGAGACTCTTGCAAGGGATCAAAGGGGTCGTACCATACTTTGATGATGTTTTAATTGCTTCCCCAAATAGAGAAATACTAGAAAAACGTCTTAAATTGGTTCTCCAGAAATTTAAAGATTCTGGCCTTAAGGTTAAAAAAAATAAATGTCAACTGTGTACAGAGAAAGTAGAGTTCCTGGGGTACCTAATCGATAAACAAGGCATTCACCCCACCAATAGCAAACTAAAAGCAATCAAGAACGCCCCAAGACCCAGAAATAAGACTGATCTCCAAGCTTTTCTGGGGCTCATTAATTTTTACAACATCTTCCTGCCCCACAAAGCGACCGTAGCTGAGCCCCTACATAGACTTCTCGACAAAAAAGCAACCTGGGTCTGGGGGCACCGAGAGGAACACGCATTCCGACAAGTGAAAAAATTATTAACCTCAGATGCTGTTTTAATGCAGTATAACAAGACTTTGCCCTTAACAATTACATGTGACGCATCATCGTTTGGAGTAGGAGCCATTTTGAGCCATGTGTTACCAAACGGTAGTGAGTCCCCTATTGCCTATTTTTCAAGGACCCTATCAAAGGCTGAATGTAACTATAGTCAAATCAACAAAGAGGCTCTTGCTGTTGTATCTGCTGTGAAACGGTTTCATGAATATGTGTATGGATGAGTTTTTACTATTGTTACCGACCACAAACCTTTGCTGGGGATTATAGCAGGAGACAAGACAACCCTCTATTTATTATCACCTAGAATGACTCGCTGGTCGGAGTTTTTGGCTGCGTACAACTACAGACTACAACACCACCCGGGGAAAGCCATTCCCCACGCTGATGCACTGAGCCATGCCCCACTTCCAGAAACCATCGACAACCCAGCTCCAACCCTTACGACACTCCAGATTGAAATGCTACATTCACTGCCGCTAACAGCCACAGACATTGCGATCGAAACAAAATGCGATCCTGTCTTAGCGTGAGTTCTTCGCTAGGTCGAACATGGATGGGCAGTAGAACAAACCGCTGATGACTTCACCCCCTTCAGGAACTGGCAAGCAGAACTTTTTTCGCAAAAAGGCTGCATCCTATGGGGGGATAGAGTCGTCGTCCCAGAGCGGTTACAACGAGCGGGATTAAAAACATTACATGACGGTCACCTCGGCATCGTGCGTATGAAAGCGCTCGCACAAAGCTACGCATGGTGGCCGGGCATCGACAAACAGATCGAAAACTGGGTAAAGACTTGTTTAAAGTGCCAAGAAGTCAGCAGTGCCCCACCTAAAGCAACTCCAACAGAATGGGAAACACCCCGGGGACCGTGGTCCCGCATCCACGTTGACTTTGCGGGACCTACTAAGGGATATACATTCCTTCTAACAGTGGATGGCTATTCCAACTGGCTCGAGATCCACGAAATTAAGAGTACTACAACCAAGTCCGTCATCCGGAAATTGAACAGGCTATTTGCGACGCACGGGCTGCCAGACATTCTGGTCTCCGACAACGGACCCCAGTTTACTGCTCTACCCTTTGAACAATACTTAGCGGACCGGGGTATTCGCCATGCACTAACTTCGCCAGCACACCCTGCGGCTAATGGAAGAGCCGGGCGCATGGTACAATTTGTTAAAAAAACCCTCCACAATATGGACTATGGGGACATTGAAGATAAAATAAACAGAATACTCCTACTCCAACACATCACTCCGCACAGCATCACCAACAAGACTCCAGCTGAACTGTTGATGCAAGCTTCCCACCTCGACCAACTTCACCCATCTTACGAGCCAGAGAAACCCTGTGGATCTACCGGAAAATGCCACGAGTTCAAGATAGGTGACTTAGTTTTCACTAGAAACCTCTCCGGCGAACCATTGTGGGTCGAGGCAACCGTAATTCAAGCCACCGGACCCAGGTCGTACTATGTGAAAACCTGCGATGGAAAAATATGGAAACATAACATAGATCAGCTTCGCTCTAGGCTACAACCCAGTTTCTGCGACTCCGGTGACTTCCAAACTGAGGGGGGAGGAGATGTTGAAGAAACCGAATTCGAGATGGTGGAAAGCAGAAGCGAAAGAAGTGAAATGAAGAAGAATCAGGGAGGGGAATGTCCTCGCCACAGAGGAATACCTGAACGGAAACAAGCCCGCAAAGATTGGAGGACAACAACGAGAGCATTAGCGGCACCAAGTCGTCCAATGAGGATGCGGAACCACCGGTACCTAATATGCCCAAAAACGTCCCGCCAAAACCGAATTACACACAGGAACTGGTGGGACAGCGCAAATCTAATAGACAATCAAAACAACCTTCATATCTCAAGGATTACGTCACCGCACCCCTTAAACGGAACCCGGGGGGGAAGGGGTGTTGTGAACTAATAAAACGCTTAAATAAAGTTTTATCAAACCTTTAGAAAAAGCAGGGTTCTAATCCTGCACTTCTGATTGGCTGATAATAGCGATATCGGATTAGTCCATTCAGGGGAATCTGATTGGCTGTTAACGAGCCACTCTCATTGGTTCAAGGGTTTAACACTCCATGTTTCTCATTGGTTACTAGATCAGCAGCATGCCCTATAAAAGGGCTACTGCTGCCCTGGGGTTTTGCTCTGTTCAGAATGTTTAATAAAGAGTTGAAGTTCACTGTTCACTGCCTCGTCTCCGTTCCTTGCGCCCATGCGCAGAATTTAACAATTATGCTTCAAGTAGGAACATGGTTGATCTATTCCTGTAAACGCCCACCAGTCTGTCATGCACTGAGGGCCAATGGATACTGAATGCTCCAATGAGATTCTAGAATTCTTACACATAAAAGGCAAAATCAGGATAAAGTTATAGGATAACATACATACAAAGTATTTTACCATGATCTGAAATAGGATCAAAGAACAGTAACTAATTTCTGGGGAGGAGGGTGAAGACAGAGAATCAGAAAATTGGAAGGGGAAATGGAAATAGAGTGGAGTATGATGGAAAGAGGGCATGGGGAAATAGGAAGCTTAAAGAAGAATGTGCCACATTAGAACAATTTTTTGTTCTGCACACAAATGATTCTTCTGTATCATGGGTGTCAAACTCACCATGTCATGCTGTCATCACATGATGTATCATGATGTTTTCTCCTTTTGTGGAGCTGGGGTGGGTATGGCCTGTGAGTGATGCATCTGGGCTGCGGGCCACCAGTTTGACATCCCTGTTCTATATTACTTAGCTTGAACCAGCATCTAGACTCAATTGATGTGAAAAAGAGAGCAAAAGGAAAAAAAAGTCCTAAAATATAGAACTTTGGGAGTAGAAAAAGTCAAAATAATCAGTGCCACTGAAACATTAGAACTTATAGTATTATTTGACAACAAAAGGAGCTTGAATATTCTTCTGAAAACACATTCCCAATAGCAAGCAGACCCCTAGTGTGCCTAACAAGTTCTCTTTTCAGAAAGTATATTTTTCCAGTTTTCCAGAAAATCCATTGAGTCCACAACATAGTTTATAAAATAACTGGCTATGAGCCAATTTAGCTGTAAATTGCTTCTTCCTTTCTCCCCAAATGTACACCCTCACCTGCAATAATTGTGCTTGAATATTGCAGACAAACACACACACACACACACTGAAGGCATTGGAACAATGACAGAACTTCAATGGCAAGCTTTTCCTTGTTGACACATACAGCTCCAGTCAAGAACAGTTGTTCCAAAACAGTTCAAGGCTTGCCAGTGGTGGGTTTCAAAATAGTTTACCATTGGTTCGGTGGCTTGGTGGATGTGCTTTGCACACACACACACACACACACTTTGCACATGCATGCACTAAACGCACTCTTTGCACAGGCACAGAGGCTTTCTGATTCACCTCCGGCACTCCTGCACTCTCCTTGTTGCTTCAACAGTTGACGAGCAATGATCTGCTGTCAAAAAACAGGGAATAAAGATCAGTATGGAAGCCCGGGTAGGAAGGTGAGCCCAACAGCCAGTCCAGCAGCTCCTCAGATAGAACTGGTTCAGTCTCTGCCAAACTTCGGGGCTATCGGTATGCCAGAACCAGACCAAACTGGTAGAATACCACCACTGGTACTCGCATCAAATCTAAAGTGTGGCTCTATATCTAGTCAGATCACATTGTTACAGGCTCTAACAGCAACAGCTATATAATCAGGAACTAATTCACTTGCACATCCTTCAATGTGAGAGGCCTTGCAGTAGTAGCCATCTATGCCAGTCAGCTGTTTGCTTAAGGTGAACAACCCAATCTTTGTACACAACCATCCTGACATTTGTGAAGTGGAGCAAATTCAGCTGGCAACAAGAGAGTATTTACAGTCTCCTAAGGTGGAATAGGCTATTCCTGAGCTTCTGGGTTGTGATGCTTTTTTTAAAAAAAAAAAAAAACCAATATTATGTAGGTGAGCAAGAATCCCAAGTCCACTTAAATAATTGTTTCATCTGGATGTAGATAACTAGGGCAATTGATAACTCTCAAAAGACTGCTGAGAGCTACCAAAATCTTACTTTCAATGTGAAAATATTAAATACATAGGGAGAGATTGCACTGTAGTACTTTAGGCGATTAGGTAATATAAATTAACTTTGTCCAGCCTTTATGCACTATTTAAACAATACGAGTGGCCTTCAGCTTGAAAAACCATGGTGTATTCCTAGATTAGTAAGATAAATATATACTTAGTATTCAAGGATACTTTTGGTCAAAGTAGGGATTTGTTTTCATTCCTGAAACTCAGCCCTAGACAACATCTGTCACGTTCACTCTTACTTTCCATCATTCCTCCAAAAAATTATTTCAGCAGCCAGAAAGAGACTTTTAGCTGTTGCTATGGAAGCTAGAAATCCTTGTAGGTTTTGCTCATACGCATTCCAGATCTACCACAGTATTTGTATCTACTATTTGGCTCATCCCTGTTTTCAGCGTCTGTGTGGCTGATCCCAGAAAACACTGTATTCCCAAATGAAGACATCAAAAGGAAATTGTGTAGCATGAAATTGCTAAAAGGGATTTTATCAGCAACATTGTGGTTGTTGACTTAACAAAAAAATGGAACATTTTTTTTCCCCATAACAAACTTTATTTCTTTAGATGTTAAATTAGCAATAACAAACAAAAATATACAAACTGAATATCCTTGAAGTGCATCATTTCATTCTTCTTCTATTTATATTTTGTCCTGTTTAGGGAATTGTAACATACTGCTTGTTACCTTTTGTGTTTTATGTATATTGCTTTCCGTATAAAAAATAAAAATAAATTGCTCCTATTCCAATAGATGGGTGGGTGTACAAATTGTTTTAACACTGACAGGCAGCATGAAATCCCATGTCACAAAAATGTGATTGTCATTAAAGAACTCTGTGTTCTTTTCACAACAAGCAATTTGTAATATGTAACTTTAGAGCCAAATCCATAAACATACATGAAATGAAGAAAAGTATGTTTTAAAATAAAACAGTTTTTAATGGAATCATGAATATAAAGAAGCTTTTCCCAGCATTTCTGCGTAGAAAGCAAAAAATATTTCCATTTTCTTTCTATATATATTAAGATTATATACATTCATGATGCAGACAAAATGATGGAGGAAGATGATAGATAGACCAACCATCAGTCAGATAGGTACTTTACTGACTCCTATAATCCTAGCTGCCAAAACTAGATTTGCATGATTATAGATAATGAAAAGTAGCGCAGTTTATATGCTCTCTATCCCACACATACTTTTTGTCTAAATATCCCTTCTGTCATATTTAGACAGACATATGCCTTCTGACAAGTGACATTTTCTCCATCAAACCTCATTAAGCTGTAGCCCACTTTTTAATAATATAGTCTTATCTGACTTTCAAAGGACAATCACCATGATCAGGAATTATTAGGTTTGGAACCAATTTTAAACAGCTACTGGTTTTTGAAAAAAAACATGCAAGATTAAATGTAGGGAGTCATAAAAGTCCATGTGTAACAAGAAGGCATACAACAAACAGTGGAATAATCACTGCTTTTTGGCCTTAAATTGTGAAGTATACATAACCAATATAAAAAGAATGGGTGAGTTTTCAATTAATATTTGGATGTCTTGTGTGTTTCAAGCTGTATTCTTAGTAATTTAGAGACTTGCATTTGTGTTTTTCTAAATAATATAATTCTCTTATGCATTAGCTCTAGTAGATAAATTATCAAAGAGCTTTTAGTTAAATTTGCAATAGTTCATGTTGCTCTGTGTAACTAATTGAACTCTGCTTTTTAGAGTACTTATTGACTATGGACTTTATTGATCATGGGAAGTGAAATCTTCTTTTTAAATATTATAGGTCACTATTTCAACTGAGCTCAGTCCCAGACAATTTAATTGCACCTTGATTCTAAGATGAAAATAGTAGGAATTCATGAACTGGATCATTAAGCTTCAGTTCCACAGAGAGAACCAAGAATCCCTTAACCCAAGAGAGGAACAAGTGAATTGCAGCAAGCCTTGTGTTGCTTAAGGTTTCAACCTTCTCGAGTTAGAAGACTTCAAGGTTGGGGTGAACCAGAACGTGGAGTCCAAGCTACAATTAACTTATCCCTCTCTTCAGTTATGCCATGTTGAATTCAGTGGTGGGATTCAAAAATGTTTACTAACAGTTCTGTGGGCATGGCATGGGCATGACATGGCTTGGTGGGCGTGGCTTGGTGGGTGTGGCAGAGGAAGGATAATGATGATTCAGCCCTTACTTAATAGTGACTCACTGAGATTAATTTCTAAGAAAATATGGGTAATATTAATCCAAGGCTGTTGTTTTGCAAAGTGTTGTAGGAATGTTGATGATATTCGCGATATTATTTAAGGCAGAAAAGCCAGTGGTGGTATTTAGCCGGTTCGCACCACATCAGGCAAACTGGTAGCAAGGATTTGGCGTGGGTCATGAAACCAGTAGTAAATTCTGTCTGGCTACTACCCCTGACCCAGTCGCCCGGTTGCTGCTGCCTTGCTTGCGCTGCCTGCCCAATGCTCGCTCACCCCAGCCTCCTGAGGCTTGCCCCTTAAGGTATTTCTTTCTTATTTCCCCCTTCCAACAATCAGCTGTTCATATGATCAGTTGTGCCAGGATTCCCCTTGCTGAGGTCCTGGAAGGCAAAAAATGGGAGCTCAGCCCCCCCTCCATTTTTTGCCTTCCTGAGCCCCCAGAAGAGCCTTCTGAGAGCAAAAATCCCCCCCATGAGGCTCTTCTGAGGCCAGGAAGGTCCCAAAATGGAGAGCGGAGGGGTGCTGCATGCCTCTCTCATGCTCTGTTTTTTTTCTTCCTAAGCCCTAGGGGAGTCTTCTGGGAGCAAAACTGTCCCCCCCCCAGAGGCTCCTCTGAGGCCCAGAGGCCCCAAAAATGGGTGGGGGAATTGCTGCAAAAAAGCAAAAAAAAAAAAAAAGAAGAAGCCCTGCCCACCCAGTCACATCACCCACCAAGCCATGCCCACAGAACCGGTAGTTAAAAAAAAAAACTGAATCCTACCACTGAGAAAAGCTCAATAGATATCAACACCTGTGACCTGAATTGACTCTAGAAAAGCTAAGCAAGATCGGACCCGATTAGTATTTGGATGGAAAACTCTCAAGAAATTCAAGAGCTATACATTAGACTATACATTAGACTGGAAATCTCAAGGGTACTTCCCCCTCCCAAATTTTATTAGTTTTACAAAAACAATACACAAACAATCAAGGCATAGTAACATAAAAAATCTTTTCTAAGAAAACCAATAGAACATACAAATTAGTTCCAAATTGTAATATAGATATTTACGTTATCTGTTTAACTTCGTATCTTATGCCAACTTCTCCTTTTCATTCTATTATCCAAATTATATTTCTTACTCATTAAAATTTTATTGCCTTTCATAAACAGTACACAAACATACAAAACATAAAACATAAAAAAAAAAAACCTAAAACATCTTTTCTGAAGGCTACTTGATCCTGGGTTAAAACTCTTCGCACAGACACAAATTCAAAAATCATATTCACTTTATGTATAATTCCATATCTTACTACCATTTTCAATTTTCTATATAGCTTCTTCCCTCTTTTATCTTTCTTAATTTTATTTTATTTATCTTATTTCAATTCAGTTCATAATACTTATCATTCTTTGTCTGTTCTATTTCCAGCTATCCATTCATCTTTTCTCTTTTAATATACTTCTCCTGTACACTGATTGGAGTGACGCCTTTGACTCATTGCCCTAACTTAAAATTACTTAATATAACACTTAATTTTTATTGGGATTCTGTTTAGTGCATTCTAAAGTTACACAATAAATTTTATAAGAAGGGTAAAAACACAACAATAACTAAATAAAATCATATATAACCACTATCCATATCATTAAAAAACTAATCATATATATTAATACTCATTTATATCTTAAGCATTTTGCTCTAAATACACATATAAAAACACAATCTTATGTACCTTCCAGAATACTTTTTTTCAATTAGATTTACCCATTGTCCCTGAATGATCTTTGTTTCTTTAAATCTTGCTTCCCACCATTAAGGCTTCTCANACCTTTCATCTCATTTTTCTCTTTTTTGGTTGTTTTTTCAGACCTTAAAATCCCCTTTTTCTTTTCCTCTTTCTCCTCCTCCCCAAAGAGAACCCATTGTTCATCAAAGATGGGTTCTTCTTCTTCTTTGTCCCAATCGTCCTGCTGCATAGTCAGTTTTTCATAAGTGCATACCGCCATTTCTAGAAATTGAAATAGAGTGCCCAAAGTATCTTTTCCATCTTGTTCTTCTTTTTTATATTTTTGATGTTCAGTTTTTAATTCATCCACAAGCGATGCCATCATGAAGAGAAAAGCTTTTTCCAAAACAACCACCCAAGTATTTTTAATCGAGAATAATTCTAAAAAATTCCAAAGTTAATACTTTTTTTCTTTCTTCTACTTCTCTTTCTGGGGTTACTGTTTAATCAAAGAGATCCAATTACAATATATCTTTCTTTAAAGTTCTAGGCAATCTCCTCCTTTTTAAACTTCTGCTCCAATTTTTTTTCCTCTCCCTTCCCACTTACAACAACAATTTTCTTTTAAATGTTCAGAAATCCATACCTCCAATAAGGGTTTTCCGATTTCTTAAATTATTAAATCCAATGTCCAAGAATCCTTTGCCCCTTGGCTTTAACTTTCGAAATAATTTAACTTCAGTGCCCAAATAAATTTTTCAAATCTTCATCTGCTGTTTCTATGGGGTGGGAGAGTGAAGCAAAAAAAAAAATTTTTTTTTCCCTTGGCAGCTTTCTCCGCCGCTTTCCGATCTTCTTAGGGATACAGTGTATCTTCCAGCAATTCAAACAATTAAGTTCCAGAGTGTTTAAGAATTGTTGATTGACCCAGCTCATCCAGCACTTTCACTTTCCCTGCTTCCTCCAGTGCAATCTTATCCGGTTGCTGGCTTCTTCGTGGCAGCCATTGCTGACCGCCGCTCCACCACCTCAGGAAAAAGGGATTTTGCCGGGCAAGGAGGGGGTCTGTGACACCCCCAACCCCCTGTCCAGATCCCCTCTCTCTTCGGCTGCCTCTACAGGGCAGCCATATCCCCCTGACCCATTTGGATCGGGGGCACCTTGGCGGCAAGCGCAGCAGGAATTGCAGACAGTCGTGAATTCCTGCTGCCACCGAAGCCACGCAAAACCAGAAAAAGGGAAATCTGAAGGGTATTTTTTCAGGAGACAACTGGACTTTCTTGTTTTTGCTTTTGAAGACATTTTGCTTCTCATCCAAGAAGTTTCTTCATGAAAAGCGAAACATCTTAAAAAGAAAAAAGGCCAGTTGCCTCCTGCAAAAGCACTTTTGGGACAACCATGACCTGGATGGCTGAGAATCTCTACAGAGAGTTAGACTGGAAAATTAAAACATTCTGGAAAAAGACAGTGGCAAACTGTGGTTAAAAAATAATAATAATAACATAGATATGTCCATGAAATCACTAGAACTTGAGTTGAAAATGAGTTCAACCTAATGGAGACATTATCTTCTACTACAAGGTAGAAAACATGCTTAAACACCCTCAAAAAAGACTTTTAGATGAGAGATCTAAGGTGTCCGCTCATTTTGGAGCCAAAACCACTTCCGTGCCAAATGGAACAGTCAGTCTGCAAGGTGGGATTAAAACTGACCAACAGCCTGGATATCTAACAGCTGGATCCATGTCTGATGCTATAGCCAAATGTGTGATAACTGCAGTGGATAAAAGCTGTAGAAGATAAGCCACTCTAACCTAATGCTCAAATGTCCATGCTGTGGTTTGTCCTCTCCCTCTTACAGCTCAGGGAGGGCTTCTCAGGGATAAAGTAATGACAAGGGACAATATTCCATGTAATCAGTGTTGCTTCTATGGCTGCTGCCTGCAATAGAAAGGAGTTGCAGGGATGTTACAATCCCTGTGCTTAGGCTGCTGCCCTTCTTACTTAACATGTCCTAATGATATGACTGTGAGAAGGTGATGGAAGATTTGAAATCAGGCCAGTGTAATAATTGGGGTATGCAACCATACTTTCTCCCATTGTCTCCTGATGTGAAGATCTACTCATTTACATTTTCCTACATACTTTCTTTCTTTCTTTCTTTTTTTTTTTTTTAAGGGAAGCTTCAATATGTGGACTCTGCTGTTTCATTTCAACATCTCCAGCAATATCCTGAGTCTAAAGAAAACCCAATTTTCCCAAATGATCTGTATCCATTTGTGCTTATGCTCTAATGATAAGGAAAATGTAAAGGTTCCCCTCGCACATATGTGCTAGTCGTTTCCAGCTCTACGGGGTGGTGCTCATCTCTGTTACATTACCAAAGAGCCAGTGCTGTCCAAAGACACCTCCGTGGTCATGTGGCCAGCCTGACTAAATGCCCTAGGTGCACAGAACGCTGTTACCTTCCCACCAAAGTGCTCCCTATTTTTCTACTTGCATTTTTTACACGCTTTCGAACTGCTAGGTTGGCAGAAGCTGGGACAAGTAATGGGAGCTCACTCTGTTACGTGGTGCTAGGGATTCGAACCGTCAAATTGCTGATCTTTCTGATTGACAAGCTCACCATCTTAGCCACTGAGCCACTGTGTCCCTATAGGGTTTTTTTTTCTTTCCCCTCTCAGCAAAATCATGAACAGGAGTCTTTTTAATTATTAGAAGCTATATTATATCATGAGCAAGCATTTGTGAGATGAAAGAAAATAGATGGCTGAAATCTGGATCTTCTCCAGAATCCTAAAACATGCCTTGCACTTTGATTCAAGTGTGACCAACACATTTATCCCACTTTTATTTTTACAAAAAAAGTCAAGGTGGCAAATATATCCAACATGATTTCCTGCTTCTATTTTGCCCCACAACAACACTCCTGTGACTTGGGGTAGGATGCAAGTGTGTGACTGACTCAAGGTCACCCAGCAGCCTTCATGATAAGGCAGAACCAGAACTCCCAGTCTTCCATTTTTGATGCTTTAACTACTAGAACAGGGTATAGCTGGCTGGAGAATTCTGGGAGTTGAGGTTCACAAGTCTTAAGGTTGCCAAGTTTTGAGACCTCTGCATTAGACCAAACCAGCTCCAACAGAAAATATTGTGAAATGTGTTGGGTCGGTAGATCGGTCCCAAGAAGAGAAGTGAGGTGAGTGACTTTTTAAAGCTCTTTATTTGTTAGGTAGACCTGCTTGCTAGGCTCGGATCAGCAGCGGCTTATATTGGTCTCGCACAGGGTGCTGCGGCCAATGGCAGCCGTTCGAATCTCCCGCGATCGGCTCGGCCAATCACGGTAGCTTCGTAACGGCCAATCAGTGCCACGCACTCGACCAATCAGGTTGCTGTGCATCTTAGCCAATCCAAACGCAGGTTTTCAAGAATGCAAATACAGAACAAAATGTATGTTCTCCATCTAAGATTGCCAATATACAAGATAAAGCAGCTGTGAGATACATGTTCTTTGGATCATAGGAGCATTGTATGAAAAAGCAAAATTTGCCTGACAAATATTATGTGAGACATGTCTTCTTGGCTCATAGTACCCTCCCCTCATATGATAATAATAATGGTAAAAGGGGAAAGTTAAGAGAATTTCTCTTTACCCACAGGTCCAGGGAAGAAAATTTCAATGAAACAGCCTCATTTAGAATAATTACTTAAGAGTCATTTAGCTGAGATAGACAGTATAAAAATGCAATGATGATTGACAATGATTGATGGTGGTGATGATGATGATTGTGATTTTAGCATACTCCAAGGACATAGTAACGAAAGTTGGAATATTTCAGACATATGATGTGGCACCTGGAAAAATACAGCATACTTCACTTAATCCTCCAGGGAAAGATTGAAGGCAAGTGAAGAAGAAGAAGAAGGAGGAGGAAGAGGAGGAGGAGGAGGAGGAGGAGGAGGAGGAGGAGGAGGAGGAGGAGGAGGAGGAGGAGAAGAAGAAGAAGAAGAAGAAGAAGAAGAAGAAGAAGAAGAAGAAGAAGAAGAAGAAGAAGAAGAAGAAGAAGAAGAAGAAGAAGATGATGATGATAATAATCCTGGCTTCAAAATCTAAGGGACTGGTTTGGACAAAACTTAGCAGCACTTTTTCATGTGGCTGTTGATAAAAACAGGATTGCCAACATAATTGTCAACATCCAATAACAGATATGGCACAAGAAGAAGGGCATCATATGAAGACATGAGCAAGAGTTTTTCTTCTGCTGCTTTTGCCCGAGATCAAGGGCAAATTACTCTTTTGTTATCCAATCTAATCCATAGCCAGTGTCAGATCCGTGTATCTGTTATTTCTTCAGTGGAAGAAGAAAAAAAAGCGGGGGGGAGAGACTGATAAAGAAATCCTTTCTTGATGTAACCTGAATATATTTAATCTTATATCGAATTTATATAACCCACACATGATACAATGGAGGAAGGAAACCCAGATAGCCGGAACCTATCACCTCTGAGAGGCACAGCCAGGAAATGAGAAGACCATAAAAATTCCACAGTGAGATGTATCCTGGGAACCTCTGGAAAAGTTTGTTCTGAAAAGGAGTGGGGGAAAATTAGGTATGCCCTGGGAAACTGTGAAAAAGATCATTTCTACAAAAGGGGTGGGGTGGGAATTAACATACTGGCTTTTGTTTCATTAAATACACATCGAGATAAGGAGAGGGGTTCTAAACTCCCTTATCTATCCCTGTATGCCTGAGAGACCTTAGACGCTGCTTTGAACTCCTACATGAATTGTCCCATCTCAATAAAGGATTCCTTTTGATATGTTTGGTTTTCAGAAGTTCATTCTTGTTACTTGGATGGGAAAAAATTCTGTAGCCTGACAGCCAGCCTCCTTCACAGAATTGTTTTGGTGCAGGTAAAATGAAGAGGGGTGCCCAAGCTTCTGGCACCTGAGATTCGGGAGAAAAAGAGGGATATCAAACCAACGAATAGCAGCTTGTGGCATTTTGCAGGAATAAAAGGAGATTTCCTTTTCCATCCATTTTCAAAGTATGTTCACAGAGCTGGGAACATTGAAAAGAAGATTGGAATGCTATTCTTAAGGATTTAGGTTAGGATTGGCAATCTAGCCATTTGGAAAGGGAGAGACTTACATTCCATGTTACCTTATATGAGATCCTGTCAGCCTAACTAGGAAAATTAAAGAAGGCAGAGCTGGGGCTAAATCAGTTCCCTTCTCTGGCAGAGGGATAGTGAAGGCTTATGAGTCCTAGAACTCTTCTTAATAAAATCTGGAGCTTCTCTTGCCAAAAAAAAAAAACAACTTAAAAGTTTTACATTATTGTTATTATTTTAAATAAGCAAGTAGATTTGGCATTGAAAGCTTCTGATGCATTTCCTCCCCACTATCGCCAACCCATGATTCCATACAGATGCTTGACAATTCCTGAATCTGCCTAAATCGTTATCTATTTAGAAGCAATGCTTATAATATTTTTAATGCATTACAAAGCAAGGGGTACAGATCCGTGAAGAGGAGTTATTGGAAAACTTTCAAACTGGGCTCAAGGTGAGCTCTGATTTGAGAGAATGAGAAGAGGGCGATTTGCTGTTGGTACTGTTCATGCAGTTCTTGATTACTGTATGGGAAACATCTCTTGACAAATGTAGAAAATGAATAGAGCCACAGTTCTTTAAGCAACAAAAGCAGGGCCAGATGGCCATTCTTTTTATGTTGTGTAGAAAAGTGCAAGCTTTTAACAGCCAGCAGGTATGAACTCAACACCCTAAGAATATCAGGCAGGAGGCTGATAACAGACATCCTATCTTTTAAAGTACCCGAGACTCTGTTAATTTATATCTCCCACTTTAGAGTTTTAAGTGCATACTGCTATTGGAGAAAGGAGCTTTCTGAGTGAGGAATAAATGCAGGGATAAGACCTTGATGTCATTTTCTCTGAACATATTTTAAATGACAAAAATAGCCAGGTTTAAATAAAGTAGAGCATATTGCAAAGCTCCCTCTGCCTGCCCTGTCCCCATCCCTCTCCCATCGCCCCATGGTGTTAGCTTGGAGCAGATTTCCAGAAAAGCTGTCTGCCTTGCTCTCTAATTGCTTGTTTCATCAAATGTAGATTTTTGGTATGAGTTCCTATTCTAGTAAGATACTTGCAGTTTTTGTATAGCTGTGGGCTGAAGTCCGTCTGCCTTAAACTGCTATCCTTTCAGTGCCAATTGAGGCACCCATAGTGCATGTCTGACAGGTATTAGTAAAGACATCTGGACAGGGTAGGGCTATAATTACATGTAATTAAACATCTCTCCAGTTGAAAAAGGTGATTTTGCTTCCCGACCCCTCACTTTATATATTCAGAAATGTTGTGTATACAATAATGCAATAAAGGTCTGAGCTTGAGGTAAAGTGCAGGGTTCTGGCCCTGCACTTCTGATTGGT
>BHEV01016791.1:0-14945 GCA_004319985.1 Emydocephalus ijimae | reverse complement strand
ACCCAGCCTGCTGTGTTTTCTTTCTCCTGTGCTCCCTTTCATGAGCAGCCCATCTTGATGTGGGACAGCAGATACCGCACTCAACACATTCCATTTCATTTTTTGTTTTACCCCCTCTTCTTGTAAATAACTATTTAATTTGCTTCATTTGGACATATATTAGCAACAGTCCCTCTCCTTTTGAGATGGTAATCAATAGTAATGGAAATATATCACCTGTTCATGGTAACATGAAATGACATGCTTTGGGTAATGCAGAATATATTACTGATTGGGTAACTAAGATCACTATCCTCCAAGTTCCATAACTCCATAATGCCTTTTTAATCTGGTCTATTGGGCCTTTGGTGTTATGGAACTTGGAGGATAGTGATATGTGTATACATCTTTTAAGATATGGCATTAAAAAAAAGATGGCTCTATTTCTAATACTTGAGAATAAAGCAATCTCATCCACAAATTAATCAACTGAAGATGCTTCTCATGTCATGGAATACATTCTTAGATCTATACATTACATATTCCTCCTATTTATGTTATTCTTGCACAAAACTGTGAAAAACTTTGGAAAGTATGAGATCTGATGTATAATGGAAAATTATGACTTACAGATTAGTATAGGTATTACAGATGCAAATTCAGTCACTCTGAATTTCTGTTTCTTGGTCTCCTCTGCATTGAAGAAGTTCTAAGACTTCAAGAGTCTATCATATTAATCTATTTTCATCCTTACGTGGCCCAACCCAAAATGAAGTAATTGGAAATGCCTAGCTGAAAATAATATAACCTGCATGATGAAAATGTGCTACAGAGAGTTAGCTGGAAAAGCAGTTTTAAGCAGCTTATATTTGATAGTTGAAGTGGTACTTATTTTCCTCTTACTGATATGATTCATTTCCCTTCTGAATAGAAACTCTGGAAGCAGTCCCAACAATATTTTCTGTGATCTTAAGTTCTCAAATGTCTTCTCTTTTTTCAAAAGATGCCTTGATCTTCATTTCTGATTTACCAAGGAGGGCTAAATGAAGGCAACCAGAAAGTGCTCTACACTAGATTTTCTACCAGCTGCAGGTTGGGTCAGTTCTGTATTTCCTGCCTTGCTTTTAACTAGTTTCCTCTTTCTCCCAAAGAACTGGGCAATGGGAAATGAAACTAATGATGTATTTGTGACCTTGGAAATCTTCTTAGATTACAAGAAGCCTGCACCATATTGTGATGTTGAAAAGAAGATTAATGTCCAAAGGTCTCAATTTCCCAAGCTCATGTTTGTTTGATAAAATATAGTGACCACTGCAATTAATGCCTCTAGGCAAGTAATTTATGTTTCACTCAACTGCTCCCTCATAAACAAGTTATAAGATATGCCCTCACAGAATTTCATTGCTTGGATTCCCTGGAAATTATGAAAAATGAATAACAGAAGTCAGTGGCTAATGCTCTGAAATTCAGATATTTGGGGTAAATATACTGGCTGAATAGCAAATGAATAATTTTGAAAGAAAGAAAGATGTCTTAAATATTCCGAATATTTTGTGTTATTACATTGTCACATCGTCTGCAGAATTATATATGATCAGAAATACTATATTCATCTTAAAAATAAAAATATTTTCTGTATAAGAGGATGAGCAATTATGCATGCTATTAAGGATTCCAACTGCATAGCAATATCAATCAAATTTAACTTATACACCACTTACAGTGTTTTACAGTAATCTCTAAGAAGTTTAAATGTCATCATACTGCTCCGAACAATCTGGGTCCTCATTTTACTGATTTGGGAAAGATAGAAGGTTGAGTCAACCTTAAGTTGATAAGGATTGAATTCCTGGCAATGGGCACAATTAGCCTGCAATATTGCACTCTAACCACTGCACCACCATGGCACAGCAGTCTGTTGAGAATAGGTCTATTTGCATGCCAAGGATGAGAAGTGTTGAAGCAATAAGTGAGTTTTCTGGCATTGTCTTGTCTCTCATATAATGTTTTCATTGAAAATTTTCATAGAAAAATGTGGGATAGGCAGCATCACCAACAGATGGATTTGTAAATGGCTGACAAACCATACTCAAAGAGTAGTTCTTAACACTACATCTATATGGAGGGAAGTAAGCAGTGGGGTACCACAATGTACCATCTTAAGGCCCAGTACTCTTTATAAATAACTTAGATAAGAAAAAGAAGGGGATCTCATCAAATTTGTAAATGACACTAAGCTGACATGAATAGCCAAAATCCAGGAAGACCAGGTTCAAAAAGACCTTGATAGATTTGAACAATGAGCCATATCCAACAAAAGAAAATTTAATGTGGAGAAACGCAAGGTTTTGTACCTGGGCAGGAAAAGCCAAAGGTACAAGTACAGATTAGGCTCAAAAATAGAAACTGTGAGAGGGATCTTGGAGTCCTAGTGGGTGATCACTTAACCATGAATCAGCAGTGTGCAGGAGCAGCCATAAAAGCTAATACAATCCTTGACTGTACAAACTGATTGCTTCCATGAGTACAATTGGGCTGACAAATATTAATATGCTATTGCAAATAGCATATTAATTTGTAGTGGGAACTGAAGCTATGTGTAATCAAGCTGGGGGTCATATGTGTCCTTAGGGCTACCGATTGTCTATCTTGAAAATATCTTATACCTTATATGATAAAATTCCCTCAATCTTCCCCCTTCCATATGTATGTATGTATGTATGTATGTATGTATGTATGTATGTATTTATATCATAGTATTTATATTAGTCTACACATGCTTGTTTGGAACCATGCCCCATTCAACTGCATAATGGTCTTAC
This sequence comes from Emydocephalus ijimae, assembly GCA_004319985.1. NCBI lineage: Eukaryota > Metazoa > Chordata > Lepidosauria > Squamata > Elapidae > Emydocephalus > Emydocephalus ijimae. The sequence continues at coordinate 12,144 of BHEV01016791.1, read as the reverse complement.
AGTTCCTATTCTGATGTGAATGTAATTTATGTTTAGTGATATCCATATCTCATTGAATATTAATATCAGCCAGCTAGACATGCTTCCACTGCTCTCCCTTGGAATAATGACATTAAATAAAGAAACCATAAAGAGTCTTGATGGCTGTTGTACCTGCAGCAACCAGGTTAACAACAATTTTGGATTCAATTTAACACCAAGATGTATGTATGAGTGTCTCCTACTTAGTAGAGCCAGAGAAGAACCTATGAATGAATGCTGATAAAAAGTCATAATTATATCAACAGTGTTTTGTATAGTTATTTAGTGCCACAGCAAAAGTCACTGATTTTTTTCAGTCAGGTTTCTAGGGAGTTTTAATTGGATCCATCTTCTTTGAAATGCAGTTGGGGGAAGTATCCTAATAAAATCAACAATCATTAAAATCTTTCTGTCTCATTCATTCTTGGTTGACAATGCTAGAATCTGGGGAGGTGTGCTAGTTGTTCAGGTTTTGTTTTAATTTGGATTCTTTTTTTTTTCATTTTTATTTGATAGCTGGGTCCTGAGTTAACCATAAAATGGAATTTCCAGCAGCAAAAGAATGGATATTACAGGAAATTCTTCTCCTCAAGCCCAGAATATCTATTCTGAATTGGAATAGTGATGTTGGCTTCAGCAACAGAAAAATCTATCTCCGATCTGACTTCTTTAAACCAGTGCAATTATATCCCTGAACAAATAAACAAACAAAACACCATCTCATCTTCAGAAAGTTCAGATTGTTTACTGCTTGAATGTTATTTTAACTCTGCTGGGTTATTTATTTATTTATCCAACCATCCATCCATCACATTTCTAGCTCACCATTCTCACCTAACTGACTCTGGAGGGTTTACAATACAACAAACATTTCATAATATAAAGCATATATAAGAACAATGTTAAAAACACAATTAAAAAGGTTAAGCTAAAGATGTTAAAAGTTAAAGAGTTAAAAAGGCAGAAAAGGCAACCATCCCCAGGGTGACAGAGCACTCTCCCACTCCCAAGCCAAATGGCAGAGCCAGGTCATACTCTTAATGAAGACCTCATATACATAGTTGGCTTTTTATTTAAAGCCAGAACTAATATTCTAATGTTGGAGTATACTGTATGCTTGTGTTCATGTGTATATGAATGTTACAAACTTTCCCTTTTTGCCTTTGAGTCAGTTGATTCCTTGGAAACTGCATGGATAAGTCCCTGTAGGGTTTTTGGGCAAAAGTTTGGAAGTGGTTTACCAAAGTGTTTTGTTATTTCTAAAGCTAAGAAAGGACTGGCTTTGTGCTTAAGGCAGAACTAGAATTCCAATCTCCATGTTTTTAGCCTTAACCACTAAACCACTTTCCAGATGTGCATATTGTATCTGCCTGGGCAATTCCTTCAAATGAGCTTCAACAGAATGCTTGGTATTGAAATGAAATGGATATACATGCAAACTTAGGGAGCTAGCCAGGAACAGTTTCCAAAGTAGTCATACAAGCTTACAAAAAAAAAAAAAAAAACACAAGTGCTGCAGCAATTTCAAGGGAGAACATCATGTGCTTTCTTGAGTGTTGCAAAGGTCTACTTTCAAGTATTGGCACATTTATAATATTTTAAATTCATTTATTCTTATAAAAGAATATCCACATATACTGTACAATGCATCCTGGACTCATATAATTCATCTGCTTGCATTGAAATCACAAAACAGCCTGGAAAACAGAAAACAATGAGCCAAATCCCAGCAGTACAGCTTAGATGCTGACATATCATCTTGGAAAGAAAAAAAAGATAAATAAACATGGAGAAAGGAATAAAACTCAAATGAGTCTATGGCTGCTGTGGTATGATTTTTGTGGAGCTTATTATGTCCAGTGTCTCAGAAGAGCAGGATTATGTTATTTTCAATCCATTGCTTTTGAAGTTTCTGTTAAAAAATTATGCTTTGTTTAAAAAATAAACAGTAAACAACTGTAGAAAATATCCACTATTCCTTCAAGGAAATTCAGTATAATCTTTCTGGAGAGAAGGTAAATGTCAAATAACTTTTTTTAAAAGGAATCCTAAGGTTCAGAGTTTTGAATAATATTTGCATTACCACCTGGTGTTTTATCATTACTACTTAGCACAAAAACAACAACAACAAGGGGTTGCAGACATTTTGTTATGCATAGATTGATTTAAAAGAAACTCTGGGATGTTTTGAATTACTATGGTGCTTGAGGACATTTCCACATCACCACCATGACTTCCCAAACAGCCTCCAATCCTGTACTTAACACAATCATTTTACAACTGCACTGTCTTCAGCTGACCTATCAATCTCTAGCCAATGTCTCATCCTGTTCTTTTTTCACATCATGACATGTCAGTTCACGGTGGGACAAAAGAAATAAATATAGGATAAAACCATCATAGTGGTCCAGAAGCATTGCAACCAAGGAAAGGCCTTGAGCTGGACATTCCCACCAGTTGGAACATTATTCAATCTCAATTTTCCAAATTTGTGAAGCCCAATTATCTAAAGTACCAAAATATGAAATTTACAATGTGATACTTACAGCAGCCAAAGATAACTCCAGCACTGGGGGGTGGGTGGATTTGGCACCAAAGCCCCCTGTGAAAGTCTTCTGGATAGCTGGGTCTAAATTCTTAGAATTTCCAACAAAAATCCTATTCTATACAGGTAAAGTTTAGCAGTGTTTAGTTTTTAGGACTCACTTTAATTTTCATTTTGTGATTGTAGCCAGGAAGAAATTTTTGCAAAGAACAAAAATATCCTCATAATGAAGAGATGTTGGTCAGAATGATTATATGTGAGGATCACATCTTTAAAAAATCAACTGGTAGATAAAGAAGGAGCAAACCATGGTCTTTGAGTGAGTGTGTAGGAAAAAGCATAATCATTTCCATAACCAATCTAGTGCTCAAGGCCAGGTTTTTGCCTCATAATGGAAGTTATCTTCTTCCATTCCCTGAAACATTTTAACATCTTGAAATAAACCTCTCCGTGCAAACTGTTTGCTCTATTGAGCAAGATTCTGCACAAAATATTTCAACCTAGCAAATAAATCCCATAACTGCAAATGGATTACTATGGCTCTTTTATTTCCAAAGCTTTGAGGAACTGAGAAACGAGACCTGCAAAGGAACGGTGGATTTATTTATTTTTAACAACATACTTATGACAGCACCAGTTTACATTTGGAACCATCCTCTTGTGGTCATCAGTGTATTCCAACAAATTTCATTTATATCCAGATAATGACCAATCTGCTTTCAACAGATAATTCCCCTTTCAGGTATATAATCAGTTTCCACTCCCAAAGTAGTAATAGCAATCTTTTTTTAAAAGAAAAATACACCAGTGCTTATTTGAACTGATATATTCTAGCTGATGCAGTAAATGTGAAATTGTTGGTGCTTTAATTATGACAATTTCATTTCAAAGGTTGGAGATTTTCTATCTAATTGAAAACATAGCCAATTTATCAAAAAGTGAACAAGTTATGTCTCTTTGTAGCCATTCTTTATTACTAGGCTGCTCTGCTGCTCATCTACTTCAAAAAGAAGCCCCAAAAATCTTTGTATCACAAAAAATAACAACACAGATGGACTATCTACAAGGCAAAATAACTCATCTAGAGAGATCAAAGGCAACATCTTAACAGTAAGTAACATATTGACTCATCAAAGCTGTGTTTCATCTTAATGCCTACACATCACCTCATTTATTTTTACCATTCCAAAGATATCTTATTGCTCTATTCATTGACAATCCCAGAGCAACAAACTAACCAGATGATCTACCACTACCCTTACTCCAATTCCTTTGCAAATATTTAGCAGTGATATTATTGATCAGGTATTTAACTGGTGATACTTCAAACTGTATATCAATATTTTCCAAATGTTTAAGGGTATACAGATAAATTACTTGAAGCTTAAGCACCAACCTCCACATCTGAACATTACTTACAGTAATGTATTATATATTATTTACATATACCACCATGAAGGCAGAGTTTTATTTAAGTCCTTACAGAGGGGACTCTAGCACTACATTTCCATTCACCCGGATCACATTTAATTGATTTTGTTTCTTTCATTTGTTTCACTGCAACATTGGCCTCAGTGAATGATAAAGTACACTTATCCTTCCTACATTATTTTCTACGTAAATATACAGGGGTTTTGGTCCTCCTTGTGTGGATCGAGGACCTTGATAGGACAAAATATCCTTGTATTATAGAGTTCTGTGTCTAATAATCACAACAAAAATTAATAAAACATGCATGGATTGAATGAAAAAAAGAAGCATTCAATAAAAAAGTTTTCATTAAGAACTCTTCTATTTGAATCTGTTCATTGTTGTAGGTGAACAGGAATGAAATGGCAAAAAGGGCCTTCTTGTTCCCAGTTGCCATAAGATTAGAATATAAAAAGCAGCATCAGGAAAGGTTAAAAAGAAACATCATCATCATCATCATCATCATCATCATCATCATCATCATCATTATTGTTGTTGTTGTTGTTGTTGTTGTTATTATTATTATTATTATTATTATTATTATTATTATTATTATTATTATTAAATCTTTGGTGAGATTCACAGGCTTTGGGGCTGGTTGGTAGCTCAACAGCTTGAGTCCTAACCAAAGACCTAGGAACTGTTAAGGTAGCATTGGAGGATATAAGCTGTTCCAAGTAGTGTGGATTTTTAAAATTATTATTATTGCTGTTGTTGTTGTTATTTCTCTATGTCTGTATTTTCCTTTGCAAAATTATTCATTCTGGTATAATAGATAATACTTATGAAGTTGATGGAAGGGAGGTAACAAACTACAACTTTCATTCATGTACATAATATAAACAACCTTGTAACTCCACTCCTGACACATTTATCAGCAAGCTGTCTCATAAAAAAAATGTATTTCAGTGGCATACTCCCTTGTACCATAATTTCAGCCAAACTACAAACCACAGAACAGTTTTCTCCAAACTAGGTGTACTCAGGAGTACAAATAATATTAGTACACCAGGTGTACCAGTACACTAGGTGTACTAATATTCTCAGCAAGGCCAATTAGCTGGGGTATGAAGCTGGAATTCACAGATTTGGAAGTTCTATATTAGTCCAAAGATGCCTTAGCGATATTAAGATGGTGGCTGTAACTGGACCCATTAAAGCACGACAAATTTTGGGAAAACATCATGGATACTTTGTGGCAAGGATGTCCAAGGGAAGGGCAAAATGTATGTGATGACTCAGGATGCAAATGCCACAGATTACTACTTCCTTTAGACATTGGGAGTCAAGTACCTAATTATAGTATAAACACAAAAATCTTACCATATGTTACTTTAACATTGTTGTGGTTAACTATGGATGATCTGGATATGGTAACAGTTGTCAGTTCTGATATCCACAAATTTAATAATAATGTTATACTATTCTCTTTCTTCTACTTCTGTTTTCTTCTTCATTTGTCTGCTGCTTCCTGTAATGGAAGTTGTTTGAGGACAACTTCAGATTTAAGTCGAAAGTCCAATGTAAACAGAGTCCTAAAGTCCAATGTAAACAGAAATCATTAGGTTTCCTTTCATGCATACATCTCCCTCAGTGGCTATCAAGGAGGCAGCATGGATTGTGTAAAAGTACTGCATCTTAAGAGGCTCAGATGCTCAAATCCACAACCTATTAAGATCTTTTGTCAATTTGACCCAGATGTATTCATTGTCACTTAGAAGTAACATTCAGAAAATTAAAACCAAAGTACACAAAACATGTTACTCAATACTTGAACATTCTGACCTACATGAGATGCACAACTTTAAAACCCAGACTAATTGTTGTTCTCCAGAGTTACCAGATTGTTCCACACCTAATCAATAGCACCTTAATTACAGCATCAATGTTTCCTTGCACTGGATGAATATGGAAAAGTTCAGTACATTAACACAAATTGTATTGTGAGGTCATAGCAATTTTGCTTTTCAGTGCTATTAAAACAATTAAACAAACTCCACTGCCTTTATGATAGAGTACTGAAAAGCAGAGCAGAGCAGAGCACACAAAGGGCAAAAAGTCATTTATAGTCAATATAAATTAAAATTTTCACAGGCACAACATCATTTTAAAGCCAACCAGTACTTTAAACAACCCACTTGGAAACATATTTTGTAGTTATGAACAGAAAGCCTGTTACCATTTTAAAATTAGATCATCCTAAAAATGGGAGTATGTCATATGGACTTTTTTTTTTTAGTTTTTTCAAGATCAACACGTCTACTAGTGTGTGTCTTACTGGCATGTGAATAAGGTTTGTGAAGTCAGTGGTTAATTAAGAGCTTCAGGAAATCATTATAGCATGGTATACAATCACAGAGGAACACTCACCAAAGATAACAGAGCATCCCAATCTATTAGACAACAAAGTGCATCTTTTAATGTGTACTTAAAACATTTGCATTTCCTGAACAAATATCAAAGGAAAAAAGGAAGGGAGAAGGAGGATCATTACCTCTTGCTTAAGGCGAACCTGCACTCGTGTTCCATCTTGGCTGGAATCTGCGAATGATCTGATGACATGCAAATGAGCCAATCTGACACAATGAGTTTACATCAAGAAAAACCTCATGGCTTGTTGGGAAGAAGCATGGAAATAGCTATTGATCCCCTTCTTAGTCAGTCCTACTTTCTCTGAAAGGGCTTATTATCCTTCGATTATTGAGAAGGTGACTTGGTTTGCTTTTACTAACCCTTATTCAGATAAATATGTCAACTTAAAAAAGGGAAGCTACCAGCTTTGTTAATATAAATATTATAGTAGAGATGACATTACCTCTGAGCATGTTAAGTCTTTTTGTTCATCAGATATAGATAACAAATGTCCTTACCAGCTCTATGTCAGTGAGTGTTTTTTACTTGGCTTCTTGTTAATTAAATGAATCTAAGAGACAAAGGAGAATGTCCACTTACTCTCTTCCTCTCTTCAAAACATATTTTAAATGGAAATGAAGCTCTCTACATTTTTTAAACAAATTTAAGTTCAGATAGAATGAATATCTGCTGGCTTTTACTGACACTGGGCTAACTAAGTCTACTATCTGCATTTGATACAATTGAAGAGGAGCATTTTCACATCTTTTCAATGCAATGTCCTGCTGCTTTTTTACATAGTGTTATTTCAGCTCTCTGTTTATGGTCAGGAAAATAACTTCTTACAAAGATGCTGTTGAATTCTTATTGTCTGATTTTCTATAAGTAAGTGCAATCAGTGGAAATTATTGGACCCAAGAAGAGAAACAATGTTATCCAAGAAGGGAACTACAGAAGAAATTTAAAATTTACAAGAAAATTACCCAAGAAGGGACACAAAATTATTTATGATGGGTGCTCCATCACTGGAGTTGTTTTATTTTTTTTTTAAGAGACTGGACAACATTAGCCTAGAATGGTATTGGATCTCCTGCTTGAGCAGGAGGTTGGACTGGAAGTCCTTCAAGGTACCCTTAACTCTGTTATTCTGTTATCTTTATTAGATGGTTTTAATATGTTACTTTGGCCACTCCCTCATTGTAACTAATAAATAATTATTTACATTTTAAACATAGAACATTATGTTGTAAATGTTTGGTTGATCCCATAAAAATACTCTTATAATATGGGCATTAAGAAATAGTCAATATGTATAAACACCAAACCAAAGGAGCTCCTGAATTACTGACTTTCAGGTTTTTGAGCAATTTCACAATCTGTCCATCTATGTCCAGAATAGTTTTCTAATGAAAAATGTAGAGTGAAAATCAAACCCAACAGTTTATTTTAATACAAGTGCTCATTTTGTATACAAAAGTATACCAGGAATGTTGGGAAAATCCATAATGATTAAATCATAACCATAACCAATCCTGCCATAACATCTCATGAAGTCTTGCTTTCAACAAATTCCTGGTTTATAAAAAAAAAAAAAAGGTGGTAGTTTCTATTTGCTTTCTGTTGCTTTCTTTTCTTTTCTTATGCTGTTATCAGTGATTACTTCACTTTTAAGCTATGTCACACATTCATTCTTTTCAGGAGCTTTATCTTGTCTCCAATGTAAAACAATTTATCTCCATGTTGCTTTTAAAGCATCAGTGCTACACATAATAATGTGACATTTCACAGAGTTATAATGCAATTGAATCTCAATTGCTTATATTACTGAAATAATTATGGAGGACAGGGCAAGGCCGTCTTAGGTTTTTCTTTTGGTCCCTGTTGTATGGAACACCTTTCCCTGGAATTTTGGAAGGCCTCCCTATTGAAGCCTTCTGAAAGGCCATAAATAACTGGCTTTTTCCCAGGCAGTGGAATAGGGTAAGATGGGAGCCCATGGTTGGCTTGTTGGAGGCACCCAAGGAAAATGACTGAGGTGGTAAGCTTTTTTTTATTGTTTTTGATTTTACAGCTTTTTATTGCTTCATAGTTTTATTATTGTGAAATATGCAGTTATGTCCTAAGAGGGGTGGTCATTAAAAGCTTTAAAATGACTAAGCAATCCATTTCTTACAGTATTAAGTACAGTATTATATGCTATGGAGTATGAAATGCATACCATTCATTATACAATGCTAGGAATGAAATAGTAGATATACCAAACATTAAGCACAAAAAAATGGTATAAAGAGTTGTTGGCAGCATCATATGTGGTAGACAAGCAATGGATTCTTTGTCATGAGATGTTTCTCTTGAAAATGGTTTAAACTGTATTCCTCTATTTAGAAGAAATAAAGGCTTCATAGCTGAAGCAGCCCTTTAAAAGTACACTTCTGTGATACCATTCATACATTGTATCACATTTTAAAAAAAATCTTTAATTAGATGTGCAGATAAAGATGTAGGATGGCAGGTCAAAGAAAAACAGTTAAGCCATAACCCATGGATTTATTTGAAGCCATAAATATATGACAGAAACAAACATTAATCAAATATGATTGGAATGACAGTATGGAAAGAGTTAGACCAACCAAGTTGCTTTCCTCAGTGAAGGATATAACTCTGCATAGATTGGTAACAAGTTGGTGTTGATTCTTGGCTTTCCCAAAGATATATTTTCTTCAGGCTAATCTGTTCTCAACAATCTGTTCACAGATTGTCTGTCAGGTCTTTTAATCAGAGGTGGGATTCTACTGGTTCTCTCCACTTCTGTAGAAACGGTTGCTCTGAAAAGCAGCAAACAGAGACCATACATGGAACTGGTTCTATGTTTGCTGCTGTTTTGGCCCACCTGCCCCCTGTGTTGCACAAAGCAGCTATGTTTGAAAACGCAGGAAAAAAGTGTTTTTTCAATCGCTGTGCACCTGCATGCAGTGCTACTCAGCTGTCCAGGCAGCTAGATGACGATGATATAAATGCACACGCAGCGCTCGTCAGGCACGTGTGCGCATGAAGCGTGCATGTGTGCACAAAATGTAAAATCACCAAACCAGTAGTTACACCGGTCGGATTCCACCCTTGCTTTTAATGGAGAATACATTCCATTGAAAGTTGGTCTATAAAGGTTGTACTGAAGTAATAATGTTCCAATAACTTAATTATTTGCAGGACAAGATTGAATCACATACACTTCCAATTCATATACCCAAGGGAGTTTCAACTACCAATGCTTGCCACTTTGCCTGAAATTTCTGTTATCCCCTGCACATTTACCATGATCCCAAGAATTGCCATGATCCTAAGAATTCAATAATTCAAAGTTTGATAAAAACAGAAAATGGTTCCATGACTCCATAAAAATATTAAAATCTGAAAAACCTGATGCTTAGCACTTTTGCTTTGGGTGAGGTAATACAATTATGCATTGGAAATGAATGACTCTGGCCTAATTATTTCAGGAAGGAAATTACTTTTTTTTTCAAATTGGGTTGCAAATAAATTCAATCATAGGAAAGAACCAGTTAAATGTTTGCTATTCATGTAATGTGATTCAGCTCTCAAATTATTACTGCTTTTTTTTCTGCATAAGTATTTATAATTTCTAGTTAACAGCTTTTGATCATGCCATTATTCTTTCTAACTATTCATCTCTGTTGAATAAATTATTATGTTAATCATCATCGTTGACTTTCTAAGATAGCATTAAGCCCAGCTTGTAGAACATGTAAATACTATAGAGTTGATTTTCTATTAAATGCAAATGGAGGTTGCCCCATAAAATCACAAAAACTGCAAAGACATAATCAATGGCATTAAAAAACTACACATTAACATCCAGTTATATAATTACTTAACAATTTGGAGGACATCATATACATGAAGATAATATTGCTGTATAATTTAGCTGAAAAAATATTTCTGAAAACAGCTGCTTTTTCAGCCATCTGTAGCATGTCTGTTTGTACTCCAGCCTTATTCCTTAGGAGCCAACATAAATAACACAGACACACAAACAAATATTTTATAAATGGTGTGGGTAAGATAAGCCCTATTTGTTTATAGGGCAGCGGGGGAAAAAAAGAGGGTGGAATCTGGAAAATGGAGGAGACCACCTGGAACTTAAAAAAAATTAATGTTGGAATTTTAACAAGGCTTGCAAAAGATATATTGTAGCTGAAACTTTGTTACAAGATAGCAAAGCCCCTGGAAAGAGAAAGTGAAAAAAGAAGCAAGAAACAATTTTGGATTCTTGGATGATTCCTGGAATTTTGGATGGAGGATCCTAATGAAACAAAATACAATCAATTGGGGGTTGTTTAAAATTTTTTAAAATGGCATCACTCCTTGAAGAGTTAAAAATAAGACTTAAAGAACAAAAAGAAGATGCACAAGAGGAAAGAGGATTTTTTTGGCTTCGTATTTCAATTTTTAGAAATGGAGATCTTGAACTATGAAAAACAACAAGAAACGCTGGCAGAACAAGAAGGGCGGGACAACGAAGAAGCCATCTTTAATGACTAAACAATTTTAAGTGGGGTAAAAAAGGGAAAGGGGGGGGGAAGGGAGTTAAAAACTTAAGCAGTGAAGCAACAACCGAAAAAAGAGTAATTTGAAAAGTAATCATAATATCAGAAAGAAGCAGAAGGGAGGATCATAGAAGGGAGAATCAGATAGAAAAGGGAATAAAAAGGGGAGGGAGAAGAAGAGAGGGAAGAGGGAAAGGAAAAGAAGCTACAAAAGACAGAAACAAGATATAGAGGGACAGGAAAAGCGTACAAGAAGTAAAGGTATAAACCTATTAAAAAAACACAGAGACAATTGTCAAGTTTGAAGCATGGGCGATAACGAATGGAGACGAGTCTGTTAAACGGTGAACTTCAACTCTTTTTTTTTTTAAAACAAATTTTATTAATTTTACAAAAAACACAATACACAATCCAGGCATAACAACTTGAAAAATCTTTTCTAAAAGAAAAATTAATAATAATTAAAGAAGAAAGCCAATAGAGCATATAAAATAATTTCAAATTGTAATATCAATATTTACATTATCTAATTTAACTTCATATCTTATCCAGACTTCTCCTTTTATCCAAATTATATTTCTTCCTTAATAAAATTTTATTGCCTTTCATAAACATACAAAACACAAAACATAAACAAAACTAAAAGATCTTTTCTGAAGGCTGCCTGGTCCCGGGTTGAAACTCTTCACACAGACACAAATTCAAACATCATATTCACTTTATATATCCTTCCATATCTTATGATCATTTTCTTTTTTTTTTATAAACCAATTTTATCAATTTTATAAAAACAGTGAACAAAGAATCAAGGCATAACAGCTTATAAATTCTTTTCTAAGAAAAAATAATGAAAGAAGAAAACCAATAGAACATATGATTCCAAATTATAGTATCAATACTTTATCTATTTAACTTCATATCTTATCCCAGCTTCTCCTTTTCATCATTGTTAATTAAAATTTTATTGCCTTTTATCAATATACAAAACCCCCAAAAAACATAATAAAACCTTTATATATCCTTCCATATCTTATTACCATTTTCAATAACTTTCTTTGTCTGTTCTATTTCCAAATCCATTCATCTTTTTTCTTTTACTATACTTCTCCAACACTAATTGGAGTAACGTCTTTAACTCATTACCCTAACTTAAAAATACTTCATATAACACTTAATTTATCTTGGGATTCT
>BHEV01016789.1:0-13794 GCA_004319985.1 Emydocephalus ijimae | reverse complement strand
CTTACGAGCCAGAGAAACCCTGTGGATCTAGCAGAAAATGCCACTAGTTCAAGATAGACAACTTAGTTTTCGCCAGAAACCGTTCTGGCGAACCGTTGTGGATCGAGACCACTGTTATTCAAGCCACTGGACCCAGGTCGTACCGGGTGAAAACCTGGGATGGAAAAATATGGAAACGCCATATAGATCAGCTTCGCTCGAGGCTACAACCTAGTTTCCGCGACTCCGGTAACTCCCAAACTGAAGGGGGAGGGGATGTCGAAGAAACCAATTTCGAGATGGCAGAAAGCAGGAACGAAAGAAGTCAACAATCGGGCGTAACTAATGAAGAAGGATCAAGGAAGGGCGTGGCCTCGCCACAGAGGAACACCTCAACAGAGGCAAGCCCGCAAGGGTCAGAGGACAACAACGAGAACATTAGCAGCACCGAGTCTTCCAACGAGGAACCGCTGGCACCCGACTTGCCCAAAAATGCCCCGCGAAAACAGGCTTACTGACAAGAACCGGTGGGACAGCGTAAATCCAATAGACAGTCAAAGCAACCTTCCTACCTCAAAGATTACGTCACCGCACCCCCCAAACGGAACCCAGGGGGAAGGGGTGTTATGAACTAATAAAACATTTAAATAAAGTTTATCAAAAGCTTTTGAAAATAGCAGGGTTCTAGCCCTGCACTTCTGATTGACTGATAATAGCAATATCGGATTGGTCCGTTCAGGAGAATCTGATTGGCTGTTAATGAGCCACTCTCATTGGTTAAGGGGGTTAACACTCCACGTATCTTATTGGTTACTAGAGCGGCAGCTTGCCTATAAAAGGACTGCTGTTGCCCTAGGGTTTTGCTCTGTGCACAATGATTAATAAAGAGTTGAAGTTCACTGTTCACCGTCTCATCTCCGTTCCTTGCACCCATGTGCAGAACTTAACACATATATATTTACAAACAGTCCATCTTTCATTTAAACAGTATGCCATCTCAGTGCAAATATCTTGTGCAATAACATTTATAATTACTACAAATTCCTTACCATAACAACAATAACTACATTCTTATTTCAAACTACTATAAATAATGTATCTTATCATTATAACTATCTCCTTCTTAACTCCTTCCACTCTATATTTATATATTTAATTTCTAACTTCCATTTTTATTGGTTTGTCCTGCCTTATGGGAGGGACTAGATGTAATCTGTGATGAGACTTTTTTGACCTGTCATGGAAGCCCTAAATTGCTTGGCAACTTAGACAGAGAGAATGGCAGTGTCGACCCTGAAGCTGGCATAGGTGTAGCCATGTTTTAGCATAACGATTTCTTATTCTTTGCTTTTTCTAAGCATTCTATTTAGGGGTTTAACACAGCTTCAGGCTTGCCATAGTCTGGTTACAGGAAGATGGGGTTGTAGAGATAAGGTGTGTGTGTGTGTGTGTTTGTGTGTGTGTTGTAAGCTAAATAGCATTCTTTCCTGTGAGAACTGAAGGTATGACTGCAGGTGGTTGGAGGTGGAGTTTGGAGGCACCCAATCGGATGGTCTGAGAGCTGATTGGGGAATGTGACTTTGGGGGGTAATTTTGAGAGTTTGCTTTTTACTTGGTGCAAATCTAGGGTGCAGTCAGAGCTGGATTTACACCAAGACCTTGCCAATTTAATATATTCCTAATAAAATGATCTTTGAAGAAAATTCCTGCATTGGACTTCTTGTTACTGGGGGTGTATTACTTGAAGCTTGACAAGCAGGAGCCCACCCAAATTTTAATCCAATCCAATACAAATAGTCCACAATTTGGGGCCAAAATTTATGTTGCTAACCGAGAAATTTGTTAAGGGAGTTTTGCCCCATTTTATGACATTTCTTGCCACCTTTGTAAAGTTGTTAATTTAGTAACACAGTTGTTAAATGCATCTGATTTCCTCATGGACTTTGCTTGTCAGAAAGTTGCAGAAGGTGATCACATGATCCCAGGACACTGCAACCATCATAATTGTGAGTCTGTTGTCAAGCATCTGAATGTAAATTACGTGACCATGGGGATGCTTCAATGGTCATAAGTGTGAAAAATGAACATGTCACTTTTTTCTGTGCCAATGTATCTTTGAATGGTCACTAAGTGAACTATTGAAAGTCAAGGACTACCTGAACCATGTATTTACCATAAAACTAGTTAACTATAGGATGGAACTCAAAGATGGAATCCACATTATTCTGCAAATTCTAATAACTCCCCTCTAATGTCTGTTATCATCACTGTATTCCTTAGTACATTTGGGGAAAATATAAAGCACTGATGGGAAAGATGGGGGAGTCAGTGAACATTGCCCTATTCATTCTGTTGAAAAATCTCCTAGGAATCAAAAAAATATACTGCAGCTTAAATAACCATTTCAGTCTACACTTTTGTTGAAATTAGTGCAATTTAACTTATTTTTTATTATTATTAAATTGTCAATTCATTGCTTTAATTGCTTCCCCCCCCCATATCATTTCTTAGCAGTCTATTTGGCTTTTTTATCATCTTCAATAATTTAATTTTATGGGCAAACTTGGCACCCTCCCTTTTCCCTCATCTGATTCTACATCTTTTATTGTTTTCTGCTTTCCTCCTTGAGTACTTAATTATGTTACATGGCATTTAATTCTACAAGGGGAAATGCACCCCAGATCTTTTCGTACTTGAAATGAAACTGGAATTGAGTTTCTCATATTTATTTATTCATAACTTCTGCATGTGAATTCTAAATGTGATAATGGTAAACAACCGGCCTGGGCTAGTCATCTGGTTTGACAAGAGTAATTGTTTCACTTAAACACTGTAAAGTGATCTGCACTGTGTTAATATTTTGGTATTTCTACATGCATAAAGTGTAGCCATTCTTCTGAGTTCATTTTTTTAGCAAAAATAAATATATCAACTGGGTTTAGATAGTTTTTTAGGGTATTAAATGCATAATTTGAGCCCTCTTTCACACTAACCATTTGAAACCAGCTTCTTGTTCTTAAATGTTTCCCTGTTTCTGCTAGAGCTTTTTTAGAATACATTCTCCTAACTAGAAATGGTTTTTATTGCAAACAATCAGGCAGGCCAGATTTCAACTTCGATATCAAGTGAGTAGATTCCTTTGTTCTTTTTTGATTGCCATTACTGATGGACTGGTTAATATAATTACATTCCAGACAATGATAACACAGAGTGGAATATCTGACTGGCAGAAACAGTAATATAAACTGAATGTAAGCAAACTGAGAAATCCCAAAAGTGCTTTTTCAGGAGGCAACAGGACTTTCTTGTTTTTCTTTGAAGACATTTTGTTTCTTATCCAAGAAGCTTCTTCAGCTCTGACAGGATAGTGGGAAATTGAAGGATTTAGATTCTTTGCAGACAGCTGGTCATTTGGAATTTGCTGAAAATTTTACATCTGATATTTCTGTCCTTTCCAAACAAATAATTAATGTATACTTGTTATTTCAGACATGTCACATGATTAGTAGTAATTAGGGTTGCATGTGCTTCAAAAATGGTTCCAGACTTTCCACAATAGCAATAGCATTTAGTGCTTTACATCCCTTTCGAAGCAGTTTACAAAGTCAGCATATTGTCCCCAACAATTTGGGTCCTCGTTTTACCAACCTTGGAAGGGTGGAAGGCTCAGTCAACCTTGAGCCTGGTGAGATTTGAACTGCCAAATTGCAGCAGCCAACAGTCAGCAGAAGTAGCCTGCAGTGCTGAACTCTAACCACTGCACCACTGTGGCTCATTATTTTCTGGTATTCATTAAAGCAGCCCCAACTTTATCACAAACAGCTTTAAGACCAGCTTTATCACAAACAGAGAGAAAAAAAAATGATGCTGCTGCTTTAAATAATCCATTGTTAAAGTTGAAATTATTTACAGTAATACATCCAGGTTAAAAAAGATCTCCTTCAGTGAATATGAGAAAAGTTTTGTGCAAGTGCAAGTGGTGAAAAGTTTTTTTTTTATAAAATATTTTTAAGGTCTGTGGCCTGGGGTAATTATGAGAAGATATCATCCTTGGATCCCTCCATTTAAATGTTTGTTTATGAAGAGCAAAGAACCCTTGCAGGTATTGAATATCAGTAAAAATGATCTTATTTATTATGTAGACAATTCCTGCCTTTTATGTCCAAAACACAGTTATAAGGAGTATCAATCTTATTGCTAGTATAAAATTGAGGGGGGGGATGCAGATAGCATTTTCAATCAGGAAAACAAGGGGAAAAGGTAGCAGAAATTTAATTAAGGAAAAACAATATGAACAAAAAAAGTCTACAGTACATTATTTTAAAGTTGCAGTTATTGGACATAGAGAGAAAGGTATTGGTATATTTTATAGGTGAAAATGATCTATCAAAAAGAAAAATTACCATACGTATCATAAAGTTTGTAGCATCAATCCGTTTATATGAGGAAGAATTGTCCATATTTATATACAGAAGCTTTATATGAAAAAGTAACCTATGGTTGATAAATCCAACCTTAGGTAAGGTAAATTCAACCTTAGACTATTCAGTCTCTTTCTATCTTTCTCCTCTAGACCTTCCAATGTTTTTAACACAGGGCTCTAGACACATGGAAACTATATCATCAGCAAATGATAGAGGTATCTGTTGTTCATCTGCCTTATTCAACAACTTGTGATTTCTTTACAATCCTTGGAAACTTGGAAGGAAAGCAAGGATGTGTGAGAAATTCTATACTTAACAAAGTATAAATCTCTTGTAAGTAATTGAAGCAAATCCTTCGCCCTTTCCTTGCTCTTCCAAAAGACTGAGGAGTAAGATGCATCTCCTTAAATAATACCAGGAACAGACATGGGGTACATGGAAAATATACCAGTAGCAATAGCAATAGCACTTAGATTTACATATTGTCTCGCAGCACCTTACAGCACTCTCTGGATGCTGTGCTTTACAATGTCAGCACATTGCTCCTAACAATCTAGGCCCTCATTTCAGGACCTCGGAAGTATGGAAGAATGGAAGGCTGAGTCAATCTTGAGCCTATCAGGATTGAACTCCAGGCTGTGGGCAGAGTTAGTCTGCAATACTGCATTCTAACTACGGCACCACCAGAGCTCCTAACATCTCAGTGCTCTTTTCTCAGGTGGAAAGGGCACTCTGCAAGAAGTAATTGGATACTACTACATTTATTATTGCTGTGTTACTCTTTTCTGCCTAAAGTAAGTTTATGGGGAGTTAGATGATATCAAGAACTGCGAGGAAAGAAATGATAACTGTTGTGAATTAATAAAAGTACTTGAATAAAGATTATTAAGAGCTTGAAGTAAAGTGCAGGGTTCTGGCCCTGCACTTCTGATTGGCTGATAATAGCGACATTGGATTGGTCCGTTCAGGAGAATCTGATTGGCTATTAATGAGCCTCTCCCATTGGTTAACGGAGCTAGCGCTCCCTGTGTTTTCATTGGTTAAATACTCAAGAGCTTGCCTATATAAAGGGGGCCGTTGCGGCCATAGAGCTGAGCTGTTACACATGTAAATAAAGAGTTTGAAGTTCACTGTTCACCGGCTCGTCTCCTCCTTAGTGCCCATGCACAGAACATAACAATAACCTTTCCACATATAGCAAATTATCTCAGGTGCAACATCTACATAATCTTGGATTCATTTTACTGAAATCAGGATGCCTATCAATTCCTCCTGGAAAACAAAAAGTATAGGAATGTTTCTTTATTCAATCATGTTTTCCCTGAAAAACATGTTTTCTGAACATTGGTTCTTACTCTATTTTTTGTTCTCTTCTGACCTACCTGACAATTGCTCAATCTCACCTCCTGACTGGTCTTTAGTTCTGCCTCTGTTTCTTGTGGCTTCTGGCTTCTGGCTATATTGATAAATTGTTTGCTTATATATTATTTCTCTCTCTCTGATTGCCCTGAAGGAAAGTAAGGAACTAGGAAAGTATATTGACAGCAAGTGGTTGAGATAAGTTCAAGAGACACTCTCTTTTCGATTATATAGAGCTGGCTA
The DNA here is from genome assembly GCA_004319985.1 of Emydocephalus ijimae. Lineage (NCBI taxonomy): Eukaryota > Metazoa > Chordata > Lepidosauria > Squamata > Elapidae > Emydocephalus > Emydocephalus ijimae. The sequence goes on along the minus strand of BHEV01016789.1, from coordinate 7,789 downwards.
TGATGAAAGCCTAATGCATCTACTTGTGAAAAATTAATTGAATGATGTTCTAGTGCAATATTTTTCTTCTTTTGGTTTTTATTTTTTTTTTATTATGATTGGAAGTTGGGTTGATTCTATTATTAGATGGAGCTCTCATCTGAAATATTTGCTTACATAATATATTTTTTCTGGTTAAGTAAGGATGAGAAAGCTTATAATTATTTGGAGACCCATGATGTAAGGGGAGGAGAATTTATCAGCCTTTTTAAAATGTTCTTTCTAGCATCCAGCCAGGGTGGACTTTTTTAAAAAAGGTTCAATGTTAGACTTATTTGATGCTTGGATCACCTTTTCTTTGTGTACACATTTTTTCTTGATGTTACTATTGGATGTATGTTTTTCTGTTTTCTCTGTTTTCCATTTTTTTCCTGTTGATAAAACACACACATACACATACACACATTTATACATTAATATCTTACATGATTAAAATCCATGGAATGTGAAAAGAAAGTGTGTGTGTGTGTGTTCAGATATTCTATCAGATTTTATTTTACTATTTTCTTGGACAAGAAAGGAAGCAACAGGCTACAAATTAGTTAAGTGATCAAATGTACCAAATGTATTTTTCTATGGCTTATATGGGCCCATTAATTTCATTTCAAATCAGGAAATAATGGATAATCAAATGAATTGACACCTAATGTGTGAAGAATTAAACTTAGCAGCACTTAAGATGACTTACTATAAACAAACATTCATTTAAATTAATGGAAAGAGACTGAACATGTATATTTATTGCATTTTTATTATATCTCATTCAAAAGGTGCTCCATCTTATAGGAAATCAGCCAGTTCTCAAAAGTTTCAACAGATGGACTTGGAAATGTATCTATTTTTTAAGGAAGAATTGATTTGTTGAGCCATTTTGTAATATATTCCCCTTTGTTTTTCTTATCTTTAATCAATCACAGTAGAAAAGTATGAGTGCAGTCCATAACCAATAAAAAATGTTCCTTTCTTTTTATTGCTCTCTCTTCCCAGTGGGATTGGATTAGCAAGAATCATGGAATATTTAGTCTACTGAGAGCTGCCATAATCATTAATATACCATGCAAATGTCACATTAAAGTCTGTTGAATTGACATTTGGGTCTGCCTTCCAAATTTTTCCTTCTGGAAGAGATTCAACCATATTGATGAAAGATTCATGCTCAGTGTAATGCATTGATCTTCGAAATGTATTATTAATACTTTAATGCAGTGCTGAGTGTTTAAATCTCTCTGTGGCTCGTGAAATTGGTCACAATTTGCTCTAAAGGTGGCAGTGAACTCACCCTGTCCTTTTTAAATGGAAGATTTTATAGAGATACAGCTTATTGTTTGTGTTCTCAAAGCCATTTTTAGCCCTATTCCTGCCAAAATGCAAGACATTTGCCCACTCTGTCAAGCACTGGTGATCACCATAAGTAAGTGCTTGCCTGGAGTATATTTGTGAAGCAGCAAACAGTTAGTGACATTACATTTTCTCTAGCTTTTCATAGGTAGACCTGTTGACCAAGGCCATTCATATTTAATTTAGAATCATTATATGCTCTTCTAATATCTAAGGTAATTAAAGAGATGAGTTAATCAAAGAATCTTGTAGATTTGAACTAAAGGTCATTCTTATCTACTGTCTTGACACATTAATGAAGGCACCTGAAAAGGCACCTGCCCTGGAATGAAATCCCCCCCCCATTTTTTTTTTTTTGAAGCACTTCCCGTCTATTGAGAGCCTAGAAAAGTTTTAAAGGCCTGGATTTTTATCCAGTCTTTGGAGATGATGTCCAATGTCTCTTTGTTCCTGTCATGCCCCTGGTGGAGACTGACTCTGAGGGAGAGGAGGAACAGCCAACAGAGAGTGGAAGTGTGGCTCCAGAGATGGTGGAGGAGACTGGAGAAGGGCTGAGGCTGGCTGAGCAGTCAGAGGAGGACCCAGACCCATCCCCTATCCATCCTAGGGCATGCAGGGAGGAGAGGATCAGGGGAAAATGTTGTCTACTCAGGAGGAGAGGGCCATCATCCTCTTCATGGGTTGCAGGTCTACAGAAGAGTTTGGACCTGTGTGCTAAGAAATGCTGGAAACAAATGAGTGTTTTTCCTGGATGAGGTTTGAAGCACTTCCCATCTATTGAGAGCTTAGAAAAGTTTTAAAGGCCTGGATTTTTATCCAGTCTTTGGAGATGATGTCCAATGTCTCTTTGTTCCTGTCATGCCTCTGGTGGAGACTGACTCTGAGGGAGAGGAGGAACAGCCAAGAATGGTTGGCATTCTTCCAACGAACTGTACCTGGTTATCTTCCAGAAGTTTGTAATTATTTATCCTGGTCTGTTGTGGAACTTTCTTTAGTGTGGTTTGTTTTTGGTTTTTGCTTTATTATCTGCTCTTTGAATTTGAACTGTATGTCTTTCATTTGGAATGTTATTTTGAAGATAGTTTAATCTTCAACTGTGAACAATTAAACAGTGAAGCCAAGATGAAGGCATTAAAGGACCTTTATTTATGTTTTGGTTTTTGTTATATTTTTGACACACTCCAGGTCATCACAGTTCCTTTTCTTTTTGCCATCATCGATTCTTCATCTTTTGTTGTTTTTATGTTTCCTGTATTGTTCTTTGTTTTAAAATATTTTAACAATTGTGAGCTTCCTGGAATTGCTGGAAGTCAAGCCGCATGTACATTTAATAAATTATTTTTAATTATTAAGGTAAATTGAGATTGCTCTTTTCTCATTAATATTCCCTCAGTATTCCTTAGTAAGAATCACTTCCTTGAGAGGGCTTTACTTTTACTATATGCCTTTTTCCACAAGGAAACATTCATCAGAACAGCTTAAATGTGCCATCTAATCAATAAAGATAGGTAGCCCACAATTCCACATTTGATTCTGTTGTTTCGGAAGAGTAGTCCTTGCCAACCAGATTCCCAGTTTTTCTTTAAAAAAAAAACCTTTAATAAACTGTGTACCAATGGTAGGATTCAATTTTTTTTTACTACTGGGCATTTTTACTGTGGGCATGGCTTGGTGGACACTGTAAAATCTCCAGTCAGAGGTGATATTTGCCGGTTCTCCAAACTACTCAAAATTTCCGCTACCGGTTCTCCAGAACTGGTCAGAACCTGCTGAATACCACCTCTGCTGTGTGGCATCTTTGGATTGTATTCTTCAACAGACTCCCAAATAAGGCTCATTTTCTCTATCTCTGAATAAATAGATAAATAGAGAGGAGGAAAATATGTTTTTACAATTTTCACAGGGCTTATTCAGAAATATATCAGTGATCAAATAAAAATGTGAAAGTAAATGAAGGCTGTTGGGACATTTTAACACACATTGTGATAATCATTGGCAGATTGCTTTATGTTCCTGAACCCTCTTCAGATAAAAGTCTTAGCTCAGTTATGGCTATCACTGATTTTTGATATTTGATGAAGTAAGTCTATTTCATGCCCTGCATTGAGACTTTGTGTCGTGTCCGTTGCGGCAAGGAGACCAGGAGTCAGTGACTAGGGTTTCAGCTCTTTTATTGGTCCCCGGAACTGAACTAGCTCTGAGGAAAAAACAGCGGCTTTTTATTCTCTGGCCGTAGCCGCCGCGGCCAACGGCACCGCTTTGAATCTCCCGCGATTCGTTTCCACCAATCGCGGGAGATTCTCAGCGGGCCAATCAGCGCGGCAGTTCGGTAACCCATGCCAAATCACCACTACCGTTTCACCTTAACCAGTGTAAATCAGTTGAATACCACCTTGTAATCTTTGTATATTTAAATGGAAACAGCAACAACAAGAAATGTATCTTGATCACCAAACTTATTGTCAACTTTGTATATTTAAATGGAAACAACAATGATAACAACAAAGGTTGTACCTTGATCACCAAACTATAAGAAGACTGATGAAACAGACTGTCTTTTTCTAGGGTAGCATTTTTGTGTTATGAATTATTCATGTGGATTTTGAAGGAGAGAGAAAAGTTTTAGGAATGCATACTGCTATAGTTCATCATTCATAACCTTGCAAATGGCAGTAATGAAGCTGCAATCATTTACCACATGTTGTGACATTGAAAAACAGTGTAAAATATAGCAAGTTTTCAAAAGACATGTTAAGAGAAATTTGTATAAGTGGCAATATAATACTACGTATATCTCTTTTTTGGTGGACAGGGACAACAATATACCTGGACTGGGTATAAACATATCCAGTTTTCAGGTAGGACTATGTACACAGAGTTGGAGATTTATCTCTTCTTTAGTTTTTATCTCTGCTGCTATATTGTGTTTCTATTGTAAGCTGCCCAGAGTGGTCATGTAGGCAGACAATTTTAGAAATCAAACAGCTAACTATTTGAGAAATGCAATCCCACATTATACTGGTCAGAAGATGTGCATACAAGAATTTTGCTCTTCAGCAAATCATTGAAAAATGTATGAATATGAGAACATTTATTGTACATTTGTTAATTCAGAGAAGGCAAATAATAAAGAAATTAAGCTGTAATTGTGGGATGTTTTGTGTGGGTATGAAGTTGATGATTGTTTGCTGTACACAACAAATGCAGTAATTAGGCAGCCTTATAATTGAAATAATTCAGCAATGAGCAGGGCATAAAGTTAGGATGTATGATGTACTCTGGGTTGTTGAATGTATTTATAGATACTGTAAAAGTGGAAATTATTCCTGTGTTGATGTCAGTAATGTGAGTATTTCTGCATGCTGATGATACTAGGCTGTGGACTGATACATGTAAGATGATATGCAATGAGCAATAGGATTTCCACAGGCCAGGAGGTTAGGCCAGGCTTGTTGCTGATGAATCTATATGATTTTGAAGGTGCCATTTACCTGAGTCATCATGATTAGTTTCAATTTTTGGTTTTTAAACTGTGTGTGCCACTCAAAGTCTCTGTTGTTAGTGTTTTCAGATACAATGGCTGTTGTATTTCAGAGGAAAATGGAGTGAGATATTTCAAGTTGTAGAAAAGTGATGGAAACCCGGAATAAATAGATGAAGATGTGAAAATGAATGGAGACATTGCAAGACATACAACACTGATAAAATGTCTAAGGTTGAATGTGATTGGTTGCAAATAATGAACATTTGACAAAAGAAACAAAAATTGCTGTGTGTGAAAGTATCCTATCCTAAATTATAAGCACAATTAAAACAGGTTAAAGATTACTTCCAAGTCCAAAATAATTCAAAATTCAAAAAGCTAGCAATCCCCAAGTCTGCATCATACTTTTAGATCTCCATGCTAATTGGCATTTATGAAATATAGGTAGTCCTCAACTTATTACCCCAAGTAAGTGCAATATGTGTGTTGCTAAGTGAGAAATTCATCAAATGAATTTTACTGCATTTTACGACTTTTCTTGCCACATCTGTTAAGTGAATCACTGCAGTTGTTGAATTTGTAACATGGTTCTTAAGTGAATATGGCTTCCCCATTGACTTGGCTTATCAGAAGTTTGCAAAAGGTGATCCCATGACCCCACACTGCAACCATCCTAAATATGAACCAGCTGCCAAGCATCCAAATATAAATAACATGACCATAGGGATGCTGCAACAGTTATTTTCAGAGCTGTGGTAGTTTCGAACAGTCACTAAGTGAACTGCTGTAAGTTGAGGACTCTTTTATCTCTTTCATGCTGTTACTGTGATCTACATATATGTAAAATAAACACTGCAGATTTGGTCAGGGGCAGAGGTGGTATTCAGCAGGTTCTGACCAGTTCTGGAGAACCAGTGGTGGAAATTTTAAGTAGAACTGACAAATACCATCTCTGACTGGAGATTTTACAGTATCTTTCCCCTGCCATGCCCACCAAGCCACATCCACAGAATTGGTAGTAAAAAAAAATTCGAATCCCACCACTGGTCAGGGGTCAGCACATTGCTCTCTCAGCTTCAGATGGCAATCACCAAAAGCATATTTTAGCATATAGGTTTTGCTTCTAGATTGCAGGGGTGGGATTCTACTGGTTCGGCCCAATTCAGGTGAACTGGTAGCTCTGAAGATCAGTCGGGAGTGAATCTGTACTCTCTGAAGATCAAGGGATTTCCTTTTCTTTTCCCCACCAATTAGCTGTTTTCTGAAGATCAGCTGTGCCGTGTGATTTAGATTTGCTAGAAAACAGGAAATTGCTGGATTTCTTGCTTTCTAGCTAATCTAAATTGAGTGGCACAGCTGATTCCCCCCCCCACTGTTGTACTGCTTTGCCCAGGAGGCTTCCCTAAAGCCCAGGAGGCAAAAAAAAAAAATGGGGCATGGGGCATGCTGCGTGGCTCCCCATGCCCCATTTTTGCTCCCCTGAGGCCCAGGAGGAAAAAAAAATGCCCACACAGTCACATGACCATCTGGCCATGCCCAGCTTGCCATGCCACACCCTCAGAAATGGTAGTTTTAAAAAATTGCATCCCAGTGTTGCTTTATTGTGATTCCTTCAGAACAAATATGAAATGAATAAGTGCTGTGGATAATTGCCCACTTAATTAGCATTGATTGTATCCCTTCAATTTAAATGATTAATAGGAAAGAAAGAAAACTGTTGTGAATGCATAGGGTTTAATAAAGTTATCTTGAGCTTGGAGTTAAGTGCAGGGTTCTGGCCCTGCACTTCTGATTGGCTGTTAAATGGCAGGATCAGATTGGCCCGTTCAGGGGAATCTGATTGGCCATTAACGGAGCTTTCGTATTGGTTAAATGGAGCTAGTGCTCCTGAGTTATTATTGGTTAAATAGTTATTGGGTTGCCTATATAAAGAGGGCCTTAGCTGTCCTTGTTTTTTAGAGCTGTCACCATGTAAATAAAGAGTTGAAGTTCACCGTTTCACCGGCTCGTCTCCATTCTTTCTCGCCCATGCTTCAAACTTGACACTGGCGACGAGGATGGGATGTGGAGACAACAGAGCTGACTGAACAAAGAAGAAGAAGCCGAGCATGTGACTGACGACGCACAACGCCGGAACCATGTCCAGCGACGTCATACCACCCGCTCCGTTCGATCCAGCGCAAGAGGACTGGGAGTCCTACATGGATCATTTCCAAATGTTTTTGGAAACTAACAATTTGAAGGATGCCTCAACCGGGAAGAAACGGGCGGTATTCCTAACGCATTGCGGACCAGCCATATTTAAGATGGCTAAAGCACTAGCCAAACCAGCTGAAGTGAAGGCTATGGACTGGGACATCCTCGAACCCCTACGAAGAGCTCATTACGCACCGACTGTGCCCATGCTCGTGAGACGGCATGAGTTCTACCAAAGAAACCAGCAAAAAGGAGAAAGCGTCGCCGATTTCATCGCAGATCTCCACAACCTGGGAGGCCTCTGTGGGTTCACCGACCTGGTAGAGGCATTGAGAGATAGAATAGTCCTGGGATTAGATGCACCAGGCGTGAAGAGCAAGCTGATGGCGAAAGGCGACATCAGGCTTGCTGATGCCATCGCTGATGCTACTGCAGCAGAAGCAACCAGGAAGTCAGCTGCCCAACTGCGCCGCAACCACGCTCCGGCACAACAACCGACAGGCGACATTTATCCAAGTCGGAAGGACAGCTTTCGACGACCCACAACGAGGACCTCTCTTCATCGTCAGACAGTGACGAAGAAGAGGTCCATCGACTACGGTCCGATCGGGACCACTATCCGAAGTCCCTACACCCCTGCACCGGCTGTGAGGCCAACCATTCCAGGTCCAAATGCAAATTCTGCGACGCACTCTGCCATGAGTGTGGAAAGAAAGGCCACATCGGACGGGT
>BHEV01016788.1:0-22738 GCA_004319985.1 Emydocephalus ijimae | reverse complement strand
GGAGAGAGGGGGAGAGAGAGAGTGGGGGGGAATAGATTTGATAGATTAGAGGGAGAGGTGATAGATTAGATAGAGAGAGGGGGAGAGAGGGAGAGAGAGGGAGAGAGAGAGAGAGAAAGAGAGAGAGAGAGAGAATAGATTAGAGAGAGAGGGGTGATAGATTAGATAGGGAGAGAGGGGAGAGAGAGGGGGGAGGGAGAAATAGATATGATAGATTAGAGAGAGAGAGGTGATAGATTAGATGGGGGGGGGAGAGAGAGAGAGAGAGAGATGGAAGACAGAAGTGGGTGATAAATGTGTTAGATTAGTCATAATAAATCCAGACAGGAGCACTAGAACTCCACCAGTGTTTGAACGCTCTAAACACACCTTCTTACCAGTGCAGGTAAATGGGAAAATATGCATAGTCACGCACGAACATCTCACTTCACTTTGGTCAAGATCATTTCAACCTATCTTGGCTGATGCTGAAATCTAAAAGTAGCTGAAATAAGATTGCTTTGAAATACATACTGTAGATACATTGCTCCTGCATAACAGAATAAGTGCAATTGAATAATAACAGAGATGGATGGGGTCTTGAAGGTATTCTAGCAGGAGACCCTATACCATTTCAGACAAACAAACTCTTCTTAAAAACCTCCAGTAATGGAGCAACCACAACTTTGTTCACTGATTAATTGTTCTGACTGTCAGGAAATATCTCCTTCGTTCGAGGTTGCTTCTCTGCTTGATGAGTTTCCACCCATGGCTTCTTGTCCTGTCCTCAGGTGCTTTGGGGAATAGCTTGACCCCTTCTTCTTTATGACAGCCCCTCAGATATTGGAACACTACTAGCATGTTGTTGTGGTTCGCTGGCAGCCTGTACAGACGAGAGCAGAATCGGACAGTGAGGAAGAACAGGGACCTGTCTGGGAGTCTGGGGAGGACTCTGATGGGGCCAGGACCATCTGGGAGTGGTTGGGGTGCTGATTCCAGAGCCTCCAGAGTCTGGCAGCAGAGAGGCAGAGGAACAAGGGGAGCCTGTTTCCAGTGCACGCATGCGCAGAGCTGCCCGAAGGCAAGAGCAATTAAGACAGAAGGGATCACTTGGCAGTGAGGCTTGGAGGTGATTGCCCCTCCCATAAGGTATAAAGGAGGTGCAAAGGTAGAGAAACCTTTGCAGGAAGCAAAGTCGTTTGTTCTGTTCGGATGAATCCTTGAAGCTCTGTATGGACTATGTATTTCGGCTGGTTTTTTATAATTCATTTGGCACTTTAGTTGTTGGTAGCAATTCAAAGGAGAGAAAGGTGAGTGCTTATCTCGAGAGACTGTTTGGGACTCATGACAGGCTGGGGATGAACATAATTCCCAGCAATGAAATAAAACAAGAGTTATTTGGATTAAGTGTGTGTTTAATTAGGGACTCAGGAAGCCTTGGTCAGAACACATGTCACCTCTAGTTCTTCTTTTCATTATATTAGACATACCAAACCCCTAACAATTTAACACTGACATAAGGGCATGCAAAAGGGAATTATTATGCAATGAAACCCTTGTTGGGGTCAGATATGCTGCCACAGCAGCATTCTCCAAATTGCCATGGTCCATTTCTTTTGGACTATAATCCCCATCATCCTTTTCCAGAAGGGCCATGTTGATAGGAGATAAGAAGTGTAGTCCAAGACATCTGGTAGGCATCCGCCAAGAGATGTCTGTATAAGAGATTACTTAATTTTGAAGGACACGGAATGGCGACAAACCTCAACCTCAATAATAACTCAAAACAAATTAAACACATTTCTATTTTAATAACTGTTGTGAATTAATAAAAGTGCTTAAATAAAGATTATTAAAACCTTTAGAAAAGTGCAGGGTTCTGGCCCTGCACTTCTGATTGGCCGATAATAGCGACACCTGATTGGTCCGTTCAGGAGAATCTGATTGGCTATTAGCGGGCTTCTTTCATTGGTTAAGGGAACTAACGCTTCCCGTTTCTTACTGGCTATTTGATCAGCAGCTTGCCTATAAAAAGGGCTATTGCTGCCATAGTTTTTGCTCTGTTCCACAATGTTAAATAAAAAGTTGAAGTTCACTGTTCATCGTCTCGTCTCCACTTCTTGCGCCCATGCGCAGAACTTAACAATAACAATAGATAGAAAAAAAACCAATGGATAGGAAATCCAATAAATAAAAACCTCTAGGATTGAAGAGAGCAGGCAGTGTTATCCTCTGAGCTCTGAAGATACTAATATTAATGGAAGGTTATATCTGGCCACAAAGCATATTGTAACAAAAAAAGCTTTGTTCTTTAAAAAAAATCTTTGACTTTGCCCTTTATTAAATGCTAGACATTTATTTAATGAACTAATGGGTTTTTAAAAAAGAAAAAATATGTGGCTCTTAAATGAATACAATGGATACAGTTTTCCTTATATTGTGCAATGTTAAAAGTCTATTTGTAAAAGCAATTTATACTCTAAGTGATCTGCTCGAACTGACAATAACAGCTCCCTCTCCAAGTGCAGAGAAAATGGTCAGAAATGCTTTGCCACGATATATGAAAATGTACACCATTTCAGAGCCGTGATTATAATTTGAGCTCTTTCTTCATTGGTGCTTGGAATAAAAGGAAATAAAGACAATCAAATGTTGATAGAAAGCCTGCTTAGAATAGGGAGTAACCCTGTGTGAATGGAGTGAAATAATCAGAATTGTGGTAATAAACAACCCAGTATTCAAAGCCAATCCATCTTTATTACAGTCATAAACTGGCTTAATATAGGTGTTCAAATGCTTTATACTGACTGACATTTTAAAACAAAAATATTCAATGGTGTTTTGGCCGATGCTGAGATCTGGGTGGGCAACTGTGAGTGTACCTTTCATTTGTGGTAGATAGAAGCAGAAATTCCTGAGATTAGACAAACATCATCTTGGTAAGGGGAGAAGTATTTTTGGCTCTGTGTTTGCGTGTGTGGGAGGGATTGATGAATAAATCAGATCTTCCTATCAGAAAATGCATGCTTTTATTTTGTTCTTATTTGGCCTTTGAACAATGAGAAAACCACTTGTGACTGGATATTGGGGGATTCTGGAGTTTGTCCCCCCCCCCCCCAAAAAAAGATTCATAAATCTCTCATTCCGGCCATATATTTATATATTTTTGGAAAATGTATATAGCTGCCTACTCACTCATGGCGTCTCTAGGCAGCTTATAGAAAATAAAAACACAATGTAAAAGCAATAAAAATAATAAAATAATAACCCACCAACACCCTTGGCTACGACACACATTCATATCATCCTTTTAATGGTCTCCATCCCTTTCTGGGTTCCAGAGGTCCACTGGCAAAACCACGTCTTCCGAAAGAGTGTTACAGTGGGAGCCAGTCTAATTTCTGAAAGGATGATGTTCCAGAGGGAGGGAGCCACCACTGAGAAGGCCCTTCTTCTGGGTCCTGCCAGATGTACCTTCTTAGGGGATGGGACATTCTTTGCATTCCTGCTCTGATGAGTTGGGTAGATATGACCAGCAAGAGATGGTCCGTCAGATAACCTGATCCCAAGCCATGAAGGGCTTTAAAGGCGACAATCAGCACCTTGAATTGCAACTTGGCAATATACATGGAACCTCTCACAATCTGATCAAAAGCTGGCCTTATTTTAGGTGAACAGCCATCACAGGCAATAAATATAGGTAGGATTAATAAGCAGCAGTAATTTCTTTGTCTTATTTGGATGAAATTCTGGGTTTTAATCAGCTGGTGCCTCTAATTGGAAGATCGGAAAAGCAGAAACACAACAACGGAGTTGTGAGAGTTAAAGCCTTGTGAACATCCAAGGAGACAGGTTGCATTAAACTGAGGCTATATCTTCATCAGTGAACATCTGTGTATGTTCCTTTCTCTAGATATTCAACGAATGAGTTTATTAATTGATACGGATTGAGTATCCTATGGTTAGATAAGAAAAAGACAACCAACAGATGGAGCATGAATGCCCTGAAGAATCAGGTGACTGGTTGATCTGCTTGTAGAAAAACTCATGGTAGTTAATAAAGACTTTCTTTTTTTTTTTTTTAAAGAGACTGTTCATGAAGAACATTGGCTATGATCTGACCTGAATGGAGAAGAAAGTTAGATTGGGCAAAAAGGTAGATAAAATGTTGTGAAAGAGAATTCTATGTGCTTTAACCAATAACCTCATTCTCAATGGAGCAGGTAGCAGATAAACACGAGCAGAAAAACCGAGCACCATGATGGCAAACCTATGGCACGTGTGCTGAACATGGCACACAGAGTCATTTCTGCTGGCACAAGAGCTGTTGCCCAGAACAGATCCATTGCACATGTGTGGGCCCGCCCACCAGCCAGCTTATTGCCAGATATATGCCATGCATGCATGGGGTGAGACGCGCAAATGGCAGGTGCATGTGTATGCACAGGAATGGGGCACATGTGGGGGGCCCATGTGCATTTGAATCCCACCCCTGGGCGTGCATGCACAGAAGCGTGCTGCGTGAAGGCGGTCAAGTGCTTGGGGGAGTCTCGCACATGCGCAGGGATTGGGGTGGTCGCATGCGCTGTCAGCTATGGAATTCATCGCTGCCACATAGTTGAAGAAAGTGGGAGGGGGTGATGTTAATTGAATAGGTCTTAGTAGACAAAATCAGGGGTAGGATTCAAATTTTTCACAATTGGTTCTGTGGGTGTGGCTTAGTTGGTAGGCGTGGCTTGGTGGTCATGTGACTGGGTGAACATGGCTTGGTGGTCATGTTATTGGCTGGGTGTGGCCAACTCCATATCACTCACATCAAGGCACGCATCTCCTTGCTTGGCCTCTCATGACTGTGGGGATGGTGCAACAGTTTGTAAGTGTGAAAAAGGGTCATAAGTCACTTTTTTCAGTGCCATTGTAACTTTGAATGGTCACTCCACACAAGCAAAGTACCAGCAAAGGAGGGGAAAAAACTCCAGAGGCATTCCTGAGACAGGAAGTCTTGTCCTGCCAAGAATGTAATAAGGGTTAACGGAGAGGCAGTTTCTGTAAGCAACACCAGAATGTTTCCTTCCTGCCTTCCTTACAGGATTAGGCCAGTAAATTTCTTCTAACAACCGGTTCTCCGAACTGCTTAGAATGTTAACAACTGGTTCTAGCGAATAGGTACAAACTGGTAGAGTCCCACCCCTGGACAAAATATGTTATTTTGATAGTTCAAGGTTACAGAGTGTGGCGCAGAAAGAATAAAACCTTACTTTGGGGTTGTTGCATGTAATCTGGTGATGAAGGAAAAGGGGATGGGTTGAAGCTTGGGACTTTGTGGGGAAGCCAAGAAATTTTAGTTCGGGATTTCCCCAGTATGTGCCAGGTATTGTTCTAATAAAAGTACTTTGAGATGGCATGTGTCTTAGAGTTACTGACAGGAATGGATTTTCCCTGGAACTCTGATACGTACATTGCATTATTGGTGTAGGCATGTGGCACACAATAATATGCACTTTTGGCACACAATAATATAAAGGTTAGCCATCATTGACCTAGCAGCTCTGGGTTCTTCTGAATATGCTTCATGCTATTACTATATCAGTGAGGGTAGCATCATCTACCTGAAGGATGGTAAAAATATGTTTATTCAGTGTCAGATTCTTATCTCTATTTTTGTAAAATCTGCCCACTTAATGTTTTAAAAATGGGTAATTTTTAATGTACGTATTTCCAAACATGTGCCTCTTTTTCAGTTTTGCATAATATATGCCAAACATGTCCAGACTCACAGGCTGCATGCAGTTCTGGATAGTTAATAATGCCGCCCCATAAGGTAATGAAATATATTAAAAATAAAGGAAGCTTGTTATTTATACACATTAACTACATCATATATTTTTTATGGAGCCCAAGAGAATTTCACTTCACTCAACATCGCCTAGGCAAGGCAAAAGGTTGAACACCCATGATGTACACCATTGGCCAATTTTCTAGACCATTTTCATTAAGATATACAGTACAATGCACATGTTTCCCTCAGGTAAACTTTTTAAAATATGGAATTTAAGGACAAAGTTCAGAGAATTTCAGATTCCAAATAGAAGTTAAGTCCTGGTTTATGTATTCATTTGAAAGGCAAAACTGGGTAAATTTGCATTCAATTTACATCAAAATAAATGTCTTCTCAAATTCTGATCCTTGTCTGTTTTGGTGCATGGTGTTGGCATAAGTTAACTGGCCATTTCATACATGTTTTAGTGTTATATATGAACAAAATCAGTCTGGCTGTTTCAACATAACACGATGAAAACAAACCAAGGCTTAAAGCAGTGTGTGAGTGCTAATCATAATTCATTATAGGCTGAGAAATGGGAAGAGAAGAGAAATCAGAAACAGATGCTTCTTCATCAATCATACCTAATGATAATTTTGAAAATATTTTCTTTACACCAACCACTTCTTCAAAATGGGTACAATTTCACCTCGCGAATAGAAATTTTATCTCAGACAGAGGATTCAGTTTCACAGGATATTATATATTCATTATCAGGGTTTACGAGTAATGAAAAAAATGGCATGTTTTGAGAATATATTGTAAAACAGTGATTTGATTGGTACATCTTTCATGCTTGTTAATTCGCAGGTTGCTCTTTTGTTGTGCTTCAGAACAGGCGTATCTAAACAGGCAGCATTTTTGACAAGCAGCATTTTTCTTACCTCTAAAAAATGAGAAAGAAAAAGAAAATGGAGGGGCTTAAAGAAATGGAATGCTATTAACTGAAGCTGACATTAATGAGCTAGATTTAACAGCGCAGGTTACTTCCTCAAAGGGGTAGAAAGCCGTCTCTGCCATTCTTGATGAAAATGTTTAGTAAACCTTGCTTCTGGAAATCTTGAGTTTCCAAGGTCTTCTTATCCAACCCCCTGCTCAAGCAAGTCAATGACTTTCCATTGTCACTTTATACTTAACAGAATAACAGAGTTGGAAGGGACCTTGGAGGTCTTCTAGTCCAATCCGCTGCTTAGGCAGGCGACCCTACACCACTTCAGACAAATGGTTATCCAATCTACTTGATTATTGGCAGCTAAAAAGACCAAGAGTATCTTTTTAGTATATTTTAATGTTTCTTTTTTAGGATGGGAGCCACCCAGAGTCACTTCGAAATGAGATGGGTGGCAAATAAATTGAATAAACAACTCCTCATCATCATACCATTGCCTGGGTTTCAGCGCTTCCTTCTGTCTCCCAAGGTCCTTCCCAGATATCATTAAAGTAGACACATAAAATGTATAATTGTAGCTGCTCCTCAAAATATCAAATAGCAAAAAACAAACAAACATTTTTTTAAAAAAAGAAAATCGTTGCTCAGTATGGATTCCATGCCAATATTTTGGTTTATAACATTGACTGCTAATGTAGATGTCAGCTTTGGAAGCCATGTTAGCACCAGAAGCTTCCATGCTGCCATAATTCCTGTACCTGGGAAATTGGGCGGGGGGATTTGGCAGAGTGTTTGTAGTTAGACATAATAGCATTCTTTTTTACAGTCAAGACAGAGGAGGTATTCAGCAGATTCTCACCAGTTCTGGAGAACTGGTAATGGAAATTTTGAGTAGTTCAGAGAACCTGCAAATCCCACCTCTGACTGGCCCTGCCCCCATCTCTTCTCTGCCTCCCAAGTCCCAGCTGATTGGCTGGATCTTCTTTGGTTACCCTGCACAAGAGAACGGAGCTGGAAAGCAGGTAGGTGGGGTGGGGACGGAATGGTGATTTTGCAGTATCCTTCCCCTGCCATGCCCACCAAGCCATGCCCATCAAGCCATGCCCACAGAACTGGTAGTAAAAAAAAAATTGAATCCCACCACTGAGTCAAGATCATGTTATTTCTGCACCTGGATGAGGAGTGGTTAAGGAATGTCTCAAGTTGGAACGGGTGGTGATTGGGCCATGTGATGGAGTGATGGGTGCAGGGGATGAATTTTGTGATTTGTTATTATTGGAGGAAAACCTGGAACTTTCAGAATTGGGTTTTCCCAGATGTGCCAGTATGACAATTTTAATAAAATGGAACTTTGAGAAAATGCCTGTCTCGGAGTTTTGATGGTGGAGTTTGTTTTCCTAGAATGCTGAAACATACTATCTTCTGATCTATGGACAAGCCTTGGTCCTGTTGATTGCCTTGATTACATTCCCTGCCATCTATTTTTAAATGACCCATGGATCACACTCTGCATTATCACATGAAGAAATGTCTTTTGATTTTGATTCATCCTGGTCTGCCTTGGGGTAAAATTGGGCCCAGGGACAGAATGCAATGGTTGCCCTCTTTGCAATCTTCCAATTGACCTTGAATGATTGTCTTGCCTTGGGGCACTACAGAAACTGTAATAGGACCTTATCTCCCAAAGCTAAAAATAAGCTAAGTATCTTTCTTTTAATTATTTATAGAGCGTTGTCCTGCTTTTCTGTGTAACTGTTTAAATTAGACAGTATCATCATTGTTACTGTACCATTAACTGCCAATAAGCAATTACTTGTGTGTAAGAACATGTCTGTGTTGGAGAAAATAGAAGGAAGACCAGCCTCCAAATTTCAAGGAAAGAGGGGATTTACTGCATTTCCATTCAATCCATTCTTACAGTGCTACTTTTCCTTTCATTAGAACGATTAAAACTCCTAAATGTGAATCGAATCATTCAATCCTAATGGCATTAATCTCCTACATTAAAACCTATAGACTTTTCCCCAGAGTACAGAGCAGGAAGCAGCTCCACGTCAGATTACACAACAATCTAATCAAATTTGCATAATTTTGAAACACTGATTAGTATCCAACTTGATTACTACATGGATAATAGTCTAATTCCAACAGTGTAGGCTAGAATAGAATGCTTTAAAAGCATCCCTGATTTTTTATCTTAGACTAGGGCAGTTGGCATAAGATAGGCATCAAGCAATGCAATATAAAAATTGTATATCATCTTGCAAGCTGTCTATCTGATTCAGCTGATAAAATAGGATCGTGGTGGTTTGAGTGGTTGGGATTCTGGGCAGGAGATTAGCAAGCCCATCTTTGAGACCTGAGAGCTGCCATGGGGCAGGGTTGAGCTCCCATGCTTCATTCCAGCTCCTGAAAGGGGCCCCCAACTTGGCATCCCCAGGACAATGGTGATGTCACTGGCTAATCCTTTCAACCTGTAAGCACCTTGGTGCTTCTGACATGAGTGCAAAAAATTGATAAAATTAATGTCAGTATATACTCAACTTTTGGGTAACGAGATTGAATGACCAATGGAGGATTGCTTTAAATAACATGGAATTTGCTATGAACATCAAATGAAAAAAAATGCTCAACAATAATAACAATAATTGCTTAAAAGCAAAACTTGAATGTTCATTGCAATAGCTCTAATGTTGGAAATGCAATTCAAAACTTGTAACATTAACTCATATGGTATATCATTAACATTATTGTCACATTTTGAACTGTCCTCGACAGGACTATTACCATAATTCTGGATCAATTATTGTGAGCCATACATTCTTTCTGGCTATATCCCAAACATTTGGAATTTATCAAGATATTAATAACAATGGAGGTTTTTTTTGGATATGGAGATTGCATTATCCTACAACATTGGAAGAAGAAGTCTTCATCTGATTTCCAGCAGCCACAAATATTCTCTTTTATCAGTACAGTTGTATGTATTTGCACCTTATCTCTATTAATTGATTGGGGCCCGCTTGGCTCAGGGGTTAGATGCTGAGTTTGTCAGTTGGAAAGTTGGTCTGAGACCCAAAAGCTGCACAACTGGATGAGTTCCCGTTCCTTGCTCCAGCTTTTGCCCACCTATCAATTTGAAAGCATGCAAATGTGAGTAGATAAAAGGTACCACTTTGGTGGGAAGACAACAGCGTTCCATGCACCTTGGTGTATAGCCATGCTGGCCACACGACCATGGAAACGTCTTTGAACAATGCTGTCCCCCCTGGGCTAAGAAACAGACATGAGTACTGCCCCCTAGAGTTCTTCTTGTGTCATATCCATCATTGGAGGTTGCCGATCATATTGGCGATCCTATTTTTATCAACATATGATTGAAAAGGGCAAATCTTTGTCTTCTCTTTAATCAGTGTAGCACAAACTAGCATTATTTTACCATGCTTTTGTGTTGCAAATATTCTGTAATTTCCCAGCCATCAAGGGTAGCAAAACTTTCCATCTTTTGCAGCAGCCTAGTTGCACAATCTGTTCTAATATTTACTCTGTCTAAAAGTTAGCCACCTCAGTTGTCAGAATGTGGTATTCCTCTCACTGCAATTCACACAACAGCAGAAGTGGTATTCAGCAGGTTCTGACCAGGTCTGGAGAACCGGTAGCAGAAATGTTCAGTAGTTTGGAGAACCGGCAAATCCCGCCTCTGACTGGCCCCGCCCCCATCTCTTCTCTGCCTTCCAAGTCCCAGCTGATTGGCTGGGTCTTTTGTTGCCCTGCACAGGAGAACAGAGCTGGAAAGCAGGTTATTGGGGTGGGGAAGAAATGGAGATTTTACAGTATCCTGCCCCTGCCATGCCCACCAAGCCATGCCCACAGAACCAGTAGTAAAATTTTTTGAATCCCACCACTGCACAACAGTATATTGCCTCTCTGCAAACAAACTGCACCTTATAACAATCAATACAGGTCTTCTTCATCCTTCCAAATGCACCTTTTATTTCTTTCCCAGTGCAATTAAAAATTGAACATTAACAAGTAGTCTTCATGCCCTGCCAAAAAGGTCGGCAATCCCTCTACAGCAAATTAATCCCAATTAGGAAAGATATTTTGTCTCGCTACGTCATTACATTTTTGATTTACCAGGTTTTCTGGGTGCAGACGGCAAATGTTAATGACTTATTTTGCTGGGAACTTTTCCTGCTGTTCATTTCCCATTTGACAATTAGTTGCATCACAACAAGGCTTGGCAGCTTCCACTAATGAACTCAGGGTCTCGCAGGAATAATGGTGGGTTCGGCAGGTTTTGTGGGTTTTTGTTATAACATCTGTAAAAATATAGGTTCTTGGGGAAAAAGAAAAAGCATTTCTGGGAGGCCAGGAGGATTGATAATGTTCACATAAATGTTGCTGGTAATTTGTATTTTCCATTATTTAGTGGCAGAATGGCAAAACGGAGGAATCTATGGAGAACAGAAACAAATTCTAGTAAATTCAGCACATTTTGGTTTATGGCAGAGAAACTCAGGATGGGAAGTACACCTTGTTTAGCTCATTTTTCCTAAATTATTCTGATGGCACCAAGCCATTTCAACATAATGATCTACCAGTTGGTTAAAAAAAAAAAAACTGAATAAGAATCTTACTGAATATTTCGCTTAGGTTGAACTTTGTCATAGAGGTTTACAGCTAGCCCTTGACTTATGTCCACAATCTGTTGTTAAATGAGACATTTGTTAAGTCAGTTTCTCCCCCATTTTATGATCTTTCTTGTCATGGTTATTCTTCTTGAATTGAACCATAGAATTTTTTGGACAGCATAATGAGACTAGGAATGGGAGCTACAATAGGAGAAATCCCTCTCAAAATTTCCCCAAGAAATTTTTGCATTAATTTTGAAATGCAGAATGAATTTGCATTAATTTTGAAATGCAGAATTAATTGGCATTAATTTTGAAATGCAGAATTAATTTGCATTGATTTTGAAATGCAGAAATAATTTGCATTGATTTTGAAATGCAGAAATAATTTGCATTGATTTTGAAATACAGAATTAATTTACATTGATTTTGAAATGCAGAACGGCACACAATTCCACAGAAGCACAGATTGCTTATTTATGGTACCAGGGGCACTGAGACTAACCTAAAAAAAAAAAAAAAGGCATGTTGCAAACCCTCTATGTTGAGTTTTGCAAATTAAAATAAGCAAATGCATTTGATAGGATACAACAACAAGATGCTTGAATAAATAGAGCAGCACCTCATGTGGTTAGTGAGATCAGTGATGTAGTTAAGGTAAAACTATGAGGTAATTGGGGGGGGCACGATGGCTTAACAATGGTTAAAGACCCTGAGCTTGTCCGGGTTCAAAACCCAAGCGCCACGCAACAGGGTGAGCTCCCATTCCTTGCTCCAGCTCCTGTCTAGCTAGCAGTTTGAAAGCATGCAAATGAGAGTAGATAAATAGGTACCACTTTGGTGAGAATATAATAGCACCTTTGGTGTATAACCATGCTGGCCATATGACCACAGAAGCCGTCTTCAGACAATTCTGGTTCCTTTGGCTAAGAAATGGAGACCAGCACTACCCCCTAGAGTCAGACATGATTGAACAAGGGAAACCTTTGCCTTTTAATGAGGTAATAACAACAGTAGCAAGAAGACAACAGTTGTTTTTGCTTTACTTTGCTACTCCTGACCCACTGCCCTATTTTAGCCTAATTTTATCCACTAGATCAGGGGTTTCCAACCTGGGGTGTTTGCACCCCCTGGGGGTGCGAGACGATATTCCAGGGGGTGCGAGAAAAGTCCAGGTAAATAATAGGATATTGGCTATATGTTGGCATTTTTATTTATTATGCAATGGATTAACTTTGTTTTCATTTTAGAGTTAAGTGTCGTTATTTAGTGGCCGTCACATACATAGCTGAAAAGATTCAATCCTACCATATATTTAACGCATTCAGTAGTTCCTAAAGTCTAAATTTCAGGGGGTGCGAGGTTCGAGTGAAATTTCTTTAGGGGTGCGGGGCAAAAAAAAGGTTGGGAACCACTGCACTAGATCATTCCTGGTTTGGCACTAATTTTTAGTACATCATTCCTGGTTTGGCACTAATTTTTAGTACATCAATTCATCCTTCCACATCTTACATTCAATATAAATGCTGGCTAGATTTGCTGAAAGTTCTATTTTAGCAACCACCATATATTATTATTATTATTATTATTATTATTATTATTATTATTATTATTATTATTATTATTATTATTGCTGGACCACATTCACATGATACCTTTAACTGGATCAGGAAACTGAGCTGGCTGAATTTGGAATAAGCACAAAACCCAGTTAGCACGCAGGAGAAAGAAGATGAAATTCTTCTTGCAGGTCGTGGCAAATATTGCTTAGAGCAAAGAAGAGATACAGGGAAAAGAGGCAGGAAAAAGAAAGTAGCCTCGAAGAACATCCTCCAAGGAGAAGGTTTCATCCAAGGGAAGAAATGTCAGAAATACTTTTCTGCCTCTGCTGAGGTCATCTCAAGCTCCAGCATTGCTAAACTGACACCATGACAGTTCTGAAATATAAATGAAACTTCAAAGCAATTTTACCCATAGAGCAACTTAAGCTCCTGGGGTTCCCAGAAACAAATGGCTTGACCTACTCAAGGCAGAAAAGCCTTCTGAGAAAATCCAAAGCCTTTGATAGAGGCTAAGTTTAATTATGGTTCCCTCTCCTTCAATCACTGCTGTTCTAGTGTTGCCTACAACAACGGACAAAACTACTTGGACACATTTGGTGATATTTCAGTCCCCCATCTTGTCTTACATTTGACGAAAATGTATTGACCAAAATAAAGGGGTGCTCACATTGCAGTCCTGGTCAAAAGGGCCCAGCAGAGATTAGACTACCTGAGACTTCTCCTAAAACAACAACTGAATGAAAAACTGCTGGTGACCTTTCTACCGCTGCACCATAGAGAGCATTTTAACATACTGCACCTGTGTATGATTTGCCAATTGCACAGGGGCAGATAGGACAGCACTCCAGAGGGTTAACATCATTGCCCAGAAGATCATTGGTTGCCTTCTCCCCTCTTTGGAAGAGCTTTATAGCTCCTATTGCCTTAAGAAAGTTCAAAACATCCTCAAAGTTCCATCTTATCCTGGGCAACCTTTTTTTTTTAACTATTACCATCTGGCAGACGGTGCAGTATAATAAAAACAAGGACAAATAGGCTGAAAAACAGCTTCTATTCCAGGGCAGTAGCTCTTTTGAATTCTACTGCATAGTGCAATATTAATGCAATATCAGGGGTTTTCAACTCAATGTGTGGAGTGTGAAGGATGTGTGTTTGAGTTTATTTTCATAGTCATAAATTGTACACTGAAGATGGTATTTAATTTCATTGTACGAGGTGCAATGACAATAAAATAAAATAAACTAAAACTAAACTAAAGGTTTGTTCCGGCAGGATTTCTCCTCAGGATTTCCTAGGATTTTCACTTCCTAGTCTACAAAACTTTTCCCTGTTTAAGAATGAACTGAAATATTTCTGGGATGTGGGAGCCACTCACAGAAAACTCTTCCAGAAGAGAAAAAAGGAATATAATGCTGATAACATTCTAAAATTACCCATTGAGGTATACTACATCTTGCTGAAGATAGAAGAGGGAGTCAAGCTATTCTCCAAAGCACCTGAAGGCAGGAGAAGAACCAACGGATGGAAACTTTGCAAGGGGAGAAGCAACCTAGAACTAAGGAGGAATTTCCTGACAGAACAATTAATCAAGGGATTGGATTGCCTCCAGAAGTTGTGGATGCTCCATCACTGGAGGTTTTTAAGAAGAGATTGGACAACAATTTGTCTAAAATGGTATCCTGCTTCAGCAGGAGATTGGACTAGATGACCTCTAAGGTCCCTCCCAACTCTGTTATTCCTTCTCCTCCCCTTTTTCTCCTCCCCTTTCTGCTTGTCTTCGTACCCAAAAGCATCTTCTGGAAGGGAAACAACACTGAAAAGTTTTTTTTTTCTGACGTGCCAGAAAAGATGGAAAGCACTATTTTATACATCACCCCCGCCCACCTGCATTTTCAAATGGTCCAATCTATCGCAAATTAAATCACAGTGTTCTGACTTCATAACAGTTGTGTATAAACAAATGAACTAGTTGTGTCTTTTTTTTGCAGAGTTGAGCAATATTGCTCTGGTCAGGGGGAGGTGTTCATGGTGAGCCATCTGGATTGTTCAGGGAGGTGAGATATTAAATAAACGATTTTGAAATATTCAGGGTTCAGAGAGTCCTAGGGAGTGTGGCATTGATGCAACAATATCACTGGAGGAGCTGGGGCTGATCATAGTGCAATTTTCTTTTTGGTTTGTTTTTAAGGAAAACCTGTTCTTCTGTGTCTCATGCCCCTCACTGCCAAAACTAAAATAAGAGAAAAGGTATGCACTGGTAGTTTGCATTCTATAATGTTATCTCAGGAGAGAAAAATTCAGATACATAGATAAGATGGCACTCCCCTCTGTCTCTCTCGCTTTCTCTCTCTCTCCATGGCTGAAAGAAGTATTGCTCAATCTCTCAGAAAATTTTTTTAAAAAAATCCATTTGACAACAGAATGTCTTTTTTAAAAAACAAAACCAGATTTTATATTGACATGAAAAGGAAGAGAAAGTGAACACCTACTGCCATTGAAAACATGCAATCTCCCTCACACTTCATAACTTCAACAGAACTTTGTGTCAGAACAAAAATAGCAATTCTTATTTGGCTATACATTCATTTTTCTTCTCAGAAATGAAGTGCAAATTAAATTCCTGAGACAGTTGCAGAAGCTATTTCTTTCCTTCCTTCCTTCCTTCCTTCCTTCCTTCCTTCCTTCCTTCCTTCCTTCCTTCCTTCCTTCCTTCCTTCCTTCCTTCCTTCCTTCCTTCCTTCCTTCCTTCCACCTTGTCATTGTCATCTAAACCATTATCCTTAGAAAATTCCACAGAATTTCTTTACTTAGTTTACAAGCACTGAGCAACTGAGAAAGTAAGGATTTGCATATTTGTTTACTATATGTAGCCACTGCTCCATATTTAATAACTGTCTCCCATTTAATTTTCTAACTACAAGATAGCACAATATTCTGTCGCAGAGCTTTGGAATACAGCCATACAAGGACAGGTGCCAAATGAGGTTGCATAACTCTTCTTGTTTATCCAGGATTTATTCAATCAGCCACAAGCGACTGCGTCCGGACAACCTGAGAAGCCATCAATTACAGTTTGAAATCATAATGGCTGACTTTGCACAACATGCTAACCCTCAGCTAGGCAAATCATATTACATCTTACAACGATCCATGAATCCATCCACTGAAGTTTTTTTAGACATACAGTAGCTTGTGGTTTTGCCTGTTAGATAAACCAGGCTTTTGTTGAACACGAAGGCCTAACTCATCAACCAAATGAGTGGTGCGATTCAAAAAATTCACTACTGGTTCTGTGGGCATGGCTTGGTGGGCATGGCAAGGGAAATCCCATTCCCTCCCCATCCCACTAACCTGCTTTCCAGCTCCGTTCCTCTGTGCAGGGCAACAAAAGAAGACCCAGCCAATTAGCTGGGACTCAATGGGAGGCAGAGAATAGATGGAGGTGGGGCCAGTCAGAGGTGGGACTTGCCAGTTCTCTGAACTACTCAAAATGTCCACTACCGATTCCGGTCAGAACCACCTCTGAACCAAACCCTCACTGCTAGAACACTTCAGATTGAAAAAGTTTATCCCACTAGCTCTGAATGACCAGGAATATTTCATGTATATTTTTCATATATATATATGAAATATATATATTTTTCACACACACACACACACATATATATGCAGGTCTTGGCGTGTTTGGATCTTTTCCCATGTAATATTGAGGGTATCTTGGCAACGTTTCAACAAGGTCCCACTCACCATCTTCAGGCTGGTGCTTTCGGCTTCGTGCTTATGCCAGCAAAGCGTGACTGGAACTGCCGTCTCTCTTTAAATACTGGTGGGGAAGTGTGGTGTGCTGGCTCTGTTGTAAGCGGGTTGGTTGGCTGTGTTGTTATTTCTTGATTGGTTGATGTAGTTGATGTTTGCAGATTGGTTCTTACACGGAAAAAGACCCAAACACGCCAAAACCTGCATACCTGTACCTGTGAAAATCTATGAAAACAAATGTGTGTGTGTGTGTGTGTGTGTAGATGTAGATGTAGATGTATATATAGATGTATATGTATGTATGTGTATATATATATATATATATATATATATATATACACACACACATACATACATACATATATACATACAGAGAGAGAGAGAGAGAGAGAGAGAGAGGGAGAGAGAGAGAGAGAGAGAGAGATGAAAAACAGGGCTGAAATATTCCTGGCCAATAGCCCATTCGTATCTAGTAGGATAAACTTTTTCACCACATATATAAAAAAACCCCACACTGTCAGAACTAATTACAGAAGCTTGTCAATCCATAATTCTGGCTACTTACAGATTGCTTAGAGACTAATAGTCTGCCCCTCTGGGATACCTGCCTCATCTCTATTCAGTAACCTTCTTCCCAGCCCTCACAATTTTCAAGACTTGAGTTCATTAGCAACATCAACCAATCCCTCGTATTCCATGCATCAAGGTCCTTGCCCTAATTTGGAGCTAATGAGAATAAAATGAAGTAGAAAATGTACTGGTTTTTTAGAAACATAATTTGAGGTAGATGGGAAGGAGTGAGAGTGTAAAAAGTCCTTTCCTCCAGATTTACACATTTAGATAGTGGTACATATCTTGAGTTTAGAACTAGGGTTATGCAATTTAGTATCTTGCAGATATTTTGAACCTAGGACTTCCATACTTCTTCTTCAACATTTTTTAATGACCCCATAACCCCTCATGGGGTGGAGTCTGGACAACTCAGTGGAGTTAACAATAGCAATAGCGCTTAGACTTATACATCACTTCACAGTGCTATACAACCCTCTCTAAGCAGTTTACAGAGTCAGCCTGTTGCCCCCAACAATATGGGTCCTCATTTTACCCACCTTGGAAGGATGGAAGGCTGAGGAAACCTTAGCAGTGTTTTAATGGCCTGATGCCCTTCCTGTCGCCAATACAGGGTTTTGTTCAGCAGATATATTCTCTGCTTAGAGAGAGAAATATCAGCCTCTACCTGGGATTGAACTCACAGCCTCCTGATTGTGAGGCAAGAGCTCCACTTCTAGGCCACCGCACCATTTGCTAGGGCTTCCATACTTGAATTGCACAAATTCAGATGACCATCGGAACTGAAGGGATAATGAAAAGTCTCTTTATTGCACTCAAAGAGTTGTCTGCATTTAACCCTACCAATAAACCTTTGCTGTTTGCCCTAAAGACTGAGTTAATCAGTGTTATTAGCTTAAAAATCTGGATATCACCTTGGTTTATTTCAGATTGGACAAGTTAAGTAGGATCATCTGAAAAATTCATCTGAAAAGTTCAGAATTTCAGCCATTTTTCATGCATTCTGCTTCTTGTACTCATGAGTACCTAATATGCTCAGTCTCCCATTATCTTTGATACTTCTTTTCTTGATGATCTTTAATACTTCTGCAAATCTTGGAGTTCTCTCAAAATCTAAGATACGTCTCTATTTCAAAATTTTATGGGATGCTATGGGGTTTTTTTTTGTCATCCAGCTCATATTCTTGCACAGAAAAGTGCCAATAGATTTAAAAGGGAAAAAGGAAGGAAGGAAAAAAGAAAGAAGGAAGGAAGAGGGAGGGAGAGAGGGAGAGAGGAAGGGAGGAAGGAAGGAAGAAGTGGGGAGGGAGGGAGGGAAGAATCAACACTAAAGGCCTGCTACTTGCATAATGACAGCCGTAACTTAATATTATACAATCTTGATCTCCTTTTATGTTGCTTTGGAAATCTTCTAACTGTACTTCTTGGGTCAAGACTCTACTCCACAGGCAGGTTTTTAATGGATCACAATATTTGTAGACCACCCTCATGCAGCTGAAAATGAAAGTTGTACAAAGTCCAGACCATTAAGCACAATCTGTTTGATAGATTTATGACCAGCTGGTTAGATGGTAACAGAAAGGTGGCCCAACATATAAGCCTTTTGGAACTTTAAATCTGATGTGTTGGTTTGATCTATGTGGCACTCAGGTACACGACTTCTAATAAATCGTTGTGTTGGTGCTACCCATAAAGACAACCTTATTCAAAAGTAGCACATGACTTATGAGGAGTTCCATGGATTGTCCCCTTTGTCTGGACATCAGCTAAGTTTGTGTTCCCTGCCATTTATTCTGCCTGATTTATATCTCAGTTATTCCTTCTTTGTCAGAGAAGGATTTTTCTGCAAATTGATGAGAGAGATATTGGGAATGCTAGGTGTGAGCCAGTGGAATGTTTAACTTCAAAAAGGTAATTCAGTCCAGGTACTGAAAGATCTGGAAGAAAGTGACTCTGTCTTTATTAACTCATTGCTCATTAATTAACTCATTAAATCCTTTGCCACCTAGAATCACCTTTTCCGAGATAGGCATCCATTTGAATGTAAGAAACAAATAAATACAATCCAATAAAGAAATTATAGCTGGAAAAGTATTATTACCGTTTTCAAGATTCTGTAGTTAGTTCCCGACTGGCATTAACAATACTTTTGTAAAAGATGACTAGGCTGAGCTTGAGGGAGGGTTCAAATGCATCATCAGCCTCTAGTCCCTTCAACCCCACAAGAGATCTAAGTCCAACTCACCTTGTGTTCCATTAACTCTTATCTACTGCCAATTTCCTTGGACAGTTAGTAGGTCAGATTTTTGTAGCACGCTTAAGTTTGCAATAAATCTTTATGCCCATTTGAACTGGCTGGATTTCCCTATTTCCCTAGCGCTTGACAACTTTCCTGAAATTGGTGTTACTTTTGTTCCCTGCATTTTGCTAGCTATGTGGGGCCTGACGCTTCAGGAATAAAGCTCTGGAGATCTTTCCTAAGACAACAGGAGTCTCATGAGGCAGAAATAACTTGGATTTTGCTAATTGTAAATGTACAATACTAGACAACACAGTATCAACAGTGGAGACCTTCAAATTTCTAGGTTCTACTATATCACATGACCTAAAATGGACACCTAACATCAAAAACATCATCAAAAAAGCACAACAAAGAATGTTCTTTCTGCACCAACTCAGAAAGCTCAAACTGCCCAAGGAGCTGCTGATCCAGTTCTACAGAGGAATTATTGAGTCTATCATCTGCACCTCTATAACTGTCTGGTTTGGTTCTGTAACACAACAGGACAGACACAGACTTCAGAGAGGAATTAGGACTGCAGAAAAAACAATTACTATCAACCTGCCTTCCATCGAGGACCTGTATACTGCACGAGTCAAAAAGAGGGCTGTGAAAATATTTACAGACCCCTCACATCCCGGACATAAACTGTTTCAACTCCTTCCCTCAAAACAACACGATAGAGCACTGCACACCAGAACAACTAGACACAAGAACAGTTTTTTCCCAAAAGCCATCACTCTGCTAAACAAATAATTCCCTCAATACTGTCCAACTATTTACAAAGTCTACACTACTAATCTTCTCATCATTCCTCCCACTTGTGACTGTATGACTGTAACTTTGTCGCTTGTATTCTTATGATTTATATTGACTGTTTGCTAGTATGATTTGATTGCTTATTGTACCCTGTCACTATCATTCTCAACTCCTGATGANATTCTATTCTATTCTATTATTTCGTTTCTATTCCTATTCCTATTGTACCCTATGTCTATCATTAAGTGTTGTACCTTATGATTCTTGACTCTTGATGAGTGTATCTTTTCTTTTATGTACACTGAGAGCATTTACACCAAGACAAATTCCTTGTGTATCCAATCATACTTGGCCAATAAAGAATTCTATTCTATTCTATTCTATTCTATTCTATTCTATTCTATTCTATTCTATTCTATTATTTCGTTTCTATTCCTATTCCTATTGTACCCTATGTCTATCATTAAGTGTTGTACCTTATGATTCTTGACTCTTGATGAGTGTATCTTTTCTTTTATGTACAGTGAGAGCATTTACACCAGGACAAATTCCTTGTGTGTCCAATCACACTTGGCCAATAAACTACTCTATTCTGTTCTGTTCTGTTCTATTCTATTCTATTCCTATTATCCATTCTATTCTATTCTATTCTATTCTATTCTATTCTATTCTATTCTATTCTATTC
This sequence comes from Emydocephalus ijimae, assembly GCA_004319985.1. Lineage (NCBI taxonomy): Eukaryota > Metazoa > Chordata > Lepidosauria > Squamata > Elapidae > Emydocephalus > Emydocephalus ijimae. The sequence continues at coordinate 1,801 of BHEV01016788.1, read as the reverse complement.
TATTCTATTCTATTCTATTCTATTCTCTCCCACTCAACCAGGAGCCCAGACTAAGACAAGACTAAGAAACCAGTGTCATATAGGCCAGGATTACTTTTAATGTAGCAGCTATAATAACAGAATCATGTAAATCTGAATGCCTTTGTGTGAATTTTAGGGGTGGCTTTTCTGAGATGTTTGCTCAAACTAGTTTCTTGGAATGGGGTCAAGCCCCAGTTATCTAATGGTTGTTTAATCATGGTTCTTCCTACTGTCCTGCAAGGCCATTCCTTACCTCCAAAGAGGGAATAAGAGGAAGAAAAAGCATGTCCAGTGGCTAAATTCAATTAATCTCCAAATTGAACAAGAAGGAGTTTGAATCTATTTGGAGTATTTGACTCATTTTCTTACCCTCTCCAATACCTTCCTAGACCTTTGTAGGTTAGCAGCTTCTCAGTGTAAACTCATCTTGAAATATAACTCAAATTATTAGACAATCCCCTCGGAGATGTGAAGTCTGCTTGTGGCTTTAAAACAACATGCACATAACTATCGTTATATGTGTCAAAGAATTAAATAAGCTATCAGCAAATAACGAATACCTTGATGGGGAGAAAAAACAGTAGTTTGCTGAAAAAAACATCAGGGGATTTAATAACAGTGTTCTTTACCTTTCCTTAGCTGCCAAACACAAGGATGTTTTTCCCCATGTTTGAACATTGTAATTTGTCCTTTTTTAAAATGCCTCCTAACATATTTAAAAGAAGAAGAAATCATTTATTTGGTTTTTTGGAGGAAAAAAAATATATAGAGAGAAAGCAGATGCAAGTGAAGTGAACACAGAAAGAATAATGTATTTGTATTCTCTCTGCATTTCTTATGTTAGTATTTAAGATCATCACAATGATACTGTGATTTCACATCTCAGTAATGTCACAGTTCTGTGTACAAGTCAATCTTTGGCATGGTGAGAAAAGAAATCTGTCTGAGATTCTGGAAAGCGATCAATGTATCGACTCTCCAAATGGATCGATCTTCCTTCAGTCTTGTCCCTGCTAGATTTATTGGGACTTCAACTCCCATATTTCTTTAGCTCAAAGAAAGCTAGTCCTCATCAATTATCACCAACTCAACCTTCCCTGGAGACTCTGGAGAGTGAAAGTAGGTCTTTAGATTTATTCCTTCCCCAAGTACAAATGCCACCGGCACTCATCATCTGGCACTCAACCAAAATAAGGAAAAGAGTAACCTTTCCCAGGAGTTCCCTATACAGGTGCTGTTTTAATAGTCCTCTCTTTCCACCTTGTGAGTGAGAACAGGAATCTCTAAAACAGAAAGACCTACGTGTTTGTTAAAATGCAACCCAAAATATTTCGAGAGAGAAACGAACTTCTGTCTATCTATCCATCCATGTTCTTTTGGTGTGGATATGCTATTATCCACACTTCATCTTTAGAAGGCCAAATCCTGAAGAGGAAACTCAGACTTTGGCCACCTAATGAGAAGGAAGAGCTCACTGGAGAAGGGCCTAATGCTGGGAAAAATTAAGGGCAATAGAAAAAGAGGACGTGTGCCTTATAGCTGATTTTTTTGTTGTTGTTGTTGGTTTGAGGCCTTTTTCGGCCTCCCAGAGGCTTGGAAAAAGCCTCTTGCAAGGCTTTTCAGGATGAATTATAGGCCCGTTTCGTCACTTCCTGTAATACCGGATGTGTTGAAACAGGTCTCTAATTCGTCCTGAAATGCCTTGCAGAGGCTTTTTCCAAGCCTCTGGGAGGCCAAAAAAGGCCTCAAACCAGCCAAAAAATCAGCTGTGAGGCACAGT
>BHEV01016787.1:969-24410 GCA_004319985.1 Emydocephalus ijimae | reverse complement strand
AAGCGGAATCCACTCTATTACAAATGCTGAAGTGGACACCTTGTTTAATGACTATGCTGATGTGTTCAGCGAGGGGCTGGGATGTTATTCAGGAACCTCAATATCTTTCAACTTGGACCCTCAGGCAGTACCAATCCGTTTAAAGCCTCAAAGGGTACCTTTTGCAATCCACCCCAAATTAGACATGGAGCTTGACAAATTAATTAAACAGGGTGTATTAGAGCCTGTGGACTTCGCAAAATGGGAAACCCCAATAGTGACACCCCTGAAGAAAGATGGTAGTGTAAGAATCTGCATGGATTACAAGACGTCATTGAATAAATATTTACAAATCAGCGCTTATCCAGTCCCTGTTTTCCAGCACCTGCTACATTCTTTTGAGCCAGGAACCATTTTCGCAAAATTAGACATGTCACAGGCCTATCAACAGTTCCCTGTTGATGACACAGCCGCTAAACTACAAACTATTGTAATGCACAGGGTTGCTTTCAAATGTAGGTGCCTCCAATTTGGCGTAAGTGTGGCCCCAGGAATTTTCCAATCCTTAATGGAAAGACTTCTTCAAGGATTACCAGGCGTAATTCCGTATTTTGATGATATTTTAATATCTGCCCCAACAAGCCTCAGTTACTGCAAAGAGTCAGAGGAGTCCTCAATCGTTTCAGGAAGCATGGTCTTAAGTTAAAGAAAGACAAGTGCACTATTGCCACCCCACAGGTAGAATTTTTGGGACACAGAATTGACACCTCTGGTATTCACCCAATCGAATCCAAAGTAAGGGATATTCATGAGGCACCCACGTCAACTAACAAAACTGAGCTCCAGGCCTTTTTATGACTCCTTAACTTTTACGCATCATTTTTGCCTCATAAAGCTTCCGTTGCAGAGCCTCTGCACAGACTCTTGGACAAGCAATCCCCCTGGCACTGGGGACCTAGGGAAGCCCATGCCTTCCATGCTGTCAAATCATTACTTACATCCAATGCTGTCCTGATCCAATTTAATAAACATTTACTTTTAGTTTTAGCAGCAGATGCTTCTCCTTTTGGCATAGGTGCTGTTTTAAGTCATAGACTCCCTAATGGTTCTGAGGCACCCATTGCCTTTTTCTCCAGAACTTTTTCCCCAGCTGAGCACAACTACAGCCAAACTGACAAGGAGGCTTTGGCTGTAGTTGCTTCTGTCAAAAAATTCCATGAGTTTCTATATAGACACTATTTCGAGTTGATTACAGATCACAAGCCTCTGTTAAGCCTTCTGTCAGGTGAAAGACAAACTCCTCAGATTTTGTCTCCAAAGATGACCAAGTGGACCTTATTTCTGGCTGCCTATTCCTATACACTGATTCATCGACCTGGCAAGAGTCTATGCCACACTGATGCTCTTAGTCGCTGCCCCCTGCCTGTTCCTGTGGAGGATCCTGCACCAACAAATAGTGTTTTCCAGATCAAACTTCCCATCACTGCCCTTGATATCGCTGCCCACTCTGCCAGGGACAAGGTAATCGCCCAAGTCCTTGAATGGGTGGGAAGGGGGTGGCCGGCAATTCCTTATGCCCCCGAATTCGTGCCTTTCAAAACTTGCCAGCAAGAACTATCTTCTTTGCAAGGCTGTTTACTTTGGGGGACTAGGGTAGTTATACCTTCCAAGTTGCAACACTCAGTTTTAAAGGTCCTGCATGAGGGCCATCCCGGCATTGTCAAGATGAAGGCCCGAGCTTGCAGTTATGTATGGTGACCAGGCATGGATGCTCAGATTACAAGTTGGGTGAATGCTTGTCAGCCATGCCAAACTACCAGACCTGCTCCAGCCACATCCACTCCGGGCAGGTGAGAAGATTCTGTGGCCCCTTGGTGCCGGGTGCATATTGATCTGGCTGGCCCTGTTCATGGGCATACATTCCTGGTGATGGTCGATTCTTTTTCTAAATGGGTAGAGCTGACCTTGATGACCACCACAACTTCAGAAGCTGTCACTAAGGCTCTATCAAGGATATTTGCTACCCATGGCCTCCCTGACATCATCGCATCTGATAACGGTCCCCAGTTTACTTCCTGTGAGTTTGAGGTCTTCCTAGCCAACCTAGGAATAAGGCACACACTTACAGCTCCTTTTCATCCTGCCAGTAATGGCCTGGCTGAAAGGGCAGTCAGATCGGTTAAGGAGGCCCTGGCAAGGTTTGGGCCCATAGATTGGCGCTCTAGGCTCGCTAAGTATCTCCTGATCCATCACACAACTCCCTGTGCCACCACTAATAGGTCTCTGGCTGAACTTCTCATGGGTAGACGTCTGAGGACCACCCTAGACAGACTCCATCCGCATTACACCCCAGTCACGCCCCTAAGGTCAAATAGCCAGGCAAGGGAGTTCACTGAGAATGACCAGGTTTATGCCCGGAACTATGCAGGACACCCTTTGTGGATGCCTGGGCAGATTGTGGTGGTAACCAGTCCTAAGTCTTACAGGGTCCAACTGCAAGATGGGCGCATCTGGTGCTGCCATATCAATCAACTTAGAAGGCATTGGAGTTCATCTGCAGATGGCCCTCAAGATGTTCCAGCAACAGAGAAACCGCCGGCGCCCAAAGAAACTTCCCACGGATCTGACAGGAATGCAAGCCTTCCTGAACAGCCATCTGTCCCTCGCCCAGAGATGCCTGAAGCCGAGATGCCAGCTTCGTTGGCACCAGAAGTTGCCCAACAAGCAGAAAAGTTCCTTCCAGCAGCAGCTTTGTCAGGACTTAGAAGATCTGGCCGCCTGCGCAAGTTATCTGAAGGACTACACATGCTCCGTTCTGGGGGAAAGGAGTGTGGTGAGCTGAAGTCTTCACTCCAGTCCGTGTTTCCAGCGGGAACACGGACCGTTCCTATTGGCTGATGCTGTTTGACAGCCGGGTATAAAAGGGCAGCTGCGGCAACCCTTTATTGCTACAATAAAGTAAAAGCTGAAGTTCGCTCTGTGTTTGCCTCAGGTTATTCCACCGCTCTACAGCACTTTACTTTACTTTACTTTACTTTCTCCTTTCCATTCCTTTCCATTCCTTTTCATCTATCTATCTATCTATCTATCTATCTATCTATCTATCTATCTATCTATCTATCTATCTATCTGACATCTATCTATCAAAAATGTTGTAAAATACAATCCTCCAACTGTTGTCCCAATGGTGTTTTTTTTCCAGGAGGCAACTGGACTTTCTGTTTTTTCGTTGAAGATGTTTTGCTTCTCATCCAAAGAGCTTCTTCAGCTCTGACTGGATGATGGGTAATAAAAATACTACAACTTTTGATGCCAAAGTAGCTTCCTGTTTGAAAGTGTAGTTTGCATCCTTTTACAAAGTCGTTGAGGCAACTTGGATGTTTGTCTGTGTCCTCGGGTCACCTAAGTGATGCAAACAGCTGTGAGTTACTAAGGTAATGGAATGTGAGATAACAGGAACTTGAGGCAACTGGCAGTTGGAACAGAGTTCTTTTCAGGTGGGGAGGAGGAGTAGAACACCTTAGCATCAGAGCATGTTAATTACTGTATTAAGAAATACTAATGACTGAATGGTCATTTTGAAAAATCCTTTCTTAGCAAGCACCTAGAAGTCAAGAGGAACCTACGTGCCAAATTTCAAGTTTGTAGCCTTTACGGTTCTGGAGATTTCTTGTTGCTGCGTGATTGGTCTTTCACTTTTATACATAGATTAAAGCTAGGAACATTTCAAAGGGCCTTGTGTCTACTCAAGTTGCAATAGAAATATTTATACTTCTTCACAAATTCACTCTTCACTATTTTCTAGATGCTAGTAAATGAACCAAAGAAGGCAGGGGAAGAGGCAATTTTCATTCCAGAAAACTTTAATTAACACAAAAAATATGGAATATGTTTGCAAAATGATGAGAGACAGTGGAAATGCTGCATATTCCATTTTATTTTTATACTATCACTTCAATGCTTTCAGAATCCGTAATATCAGAGAAGTGGAGAATCAACAGTATAGTTTGCAGCACTCAGGATGTCAGAATACTGTCAATTTGGTCAAATGTTAAATTATGCCTTGAGAGACCAATTTGTTGCTTGTTTGTACAATAATCAGATGTGGATAAAATTACTAGCTTCTCAGCGCTAACAATCACAAAGGAAGCTGTCAACTTGTACCCTGGGAATTGCAAAGAAATATATTTTGTATTACTGTATTTTTAGTTTTCATTTGCGAACTGTTCTCAGAAAGGCTTTTTTGAAGGTCAGAGTATAAATGTTCAAAACAACAACGAAACAGGAGTTCTTTAGCAAACAAAAGCTCCTGGAAAAGTCAGTCATGCACATAAATGATGTTTTGTAGTATTCATATTGAGAAGTACTGAATAACTCACCAATTTATTTGCAAACTCAGAAGCAGTAAATCATCCAACAGTGGTCTGACATTCTTCTTATTTGCCTGCAATTTATTTATTTTTTATTAAATTTATATGCAAACCATCTCACTGAGGTGACTGTGGGCATCTACGATAACTTCGTACTAAAAAACATGTTTGATATGTGCAGTTCAGAGCAAGAAGTCTTCCAGATACTATCTTACAAATGCTCTCTGGAGTTAGGGAGGACTTTGAGGTTGATTGATGAGGCTGCTACTAAAAGGAGGCTAACAGTATGGCTGTTGTCTCCATTCTTAAGATATGCTATCTTTAAATTTAACTGTTCTAAAATTTATAGCCTACAATTTACAGATATGAAAATACGGTGTCTTTTTAGAAAGAAAGTAAGTTGTCTTATTCTTGCACGTGGAAATTCTGGCAGGCTAATTGAAAAATAACTATTACCTTAGGCTTTCTCTTCCTCTCCAAGTTGGAAAGCAGAAAAGAGATATGTTTTGATATTTCAAGTAAACGCTGTTGTAGGAAAAAAAGCAATCCTCATCCTTTCTCTAGTAACGGGTAAGAGTGAACTCTCTACTCAAACATGTAAAAGGTTAATGAAAACAAGCCATGAAAGGACTAGCTGTACAACTGAAAATTTCTGCTGGGTAGACAAGCTACATATTATTGTATCATTATTGTAATAGCAACTATGGCATGAATATAGTGAAAGAATGATCAGACTGTATGAGTTATTATGCCTGAAAGCTTTAGAGTCTGGAAAAGTAGAAATGTAAATTACTGGATTCTTCCTCTTTCCAAAATAAAATTCTGTGTATGCTAGAAAATTATCTCTCATTTATGGAATAGTCATAGGTATGTCAAGTCATGATCAGGCCCTGAAATCTCTTGTTGCAAACCCTACATTGAAAAAAGACAAGAAAGTCCTATTTTTGTTTTAACAGATACCTAACAAAACATATATCATACATATGATGAAAAATAGATTACTGGTTTGTTGTGTAGATTAAATGTAACCATTAGTTTATGTTCTTAATAATTTTTAGAAGCTTCCAAGATTGTCATCGCTGGGCATTTAAACTGGGCTACCATTTTAAGTAATTGTGTAGGATAAATGTAGTTGGCTCAAACACAGTTTTTGTCTAAACTCCATTTTTGTCTCTGTTTTTTTTTTTTTTGAGTCCCCTTCTCTGCCTGTACATTCCTGGGAACATCATGCAAGATTGTCATCATCAAAGAACTTGTAACAGGCTGCAGTCAATTCTAAGTCTCTTTTTTTTTTGTGGCAGATATGTAAGCTAGAAAGTTTGGTATATTCAGCTGCCAATCTTATCAACCATGAAGGGGCCTGAAATGCTAAACTGGGAGGGGTATGAAGTGCTTGTTGCCTATTGCTTGTTAAAGATCTGTGCTTATGCCCTTTAGAAGTTTATAAAAACTATGTTAATTTGTGTAATGGCGCTCCTAATTTTTGACTTGGGTCCCGGGACATGTCTTTGTTTCTATGCAGAATAAACATATTCTGATAAATTGACTTCTTTGCATTGAGTAAAAAAACAAAACAAAACAAAACAAAACCAGCTTTTGAATGGGCCAATTCAGAGTTTGGCCAACAAATAGTGCTGTATTAATACTGTTAGTATAAGTGTCAGATATTTGATATATGCGCTCAATTAATACAGTTCATTTGTTCAGTTTACATAAAGTTCTATGTTTAAGTCAGGTCTACAGCTGTGGTCTTCAGACAATCAGAATGAGCTGAAATTTTTTAAAAAATGAAAATCACACACTTAAGTCACAGAGAGAATAAACAACAATGATGTTGAAGCACTTAAGAACTCAATGTAATGGGTAGTTCAAAAATGAGTGTCAAAATGAAGTAGCACCAGTATATTTTTTAAAGCATGCATAGTTAGAAGTGAACACTTGCATGCATTTGTCTCTTGATACTACATCTAATTTGTTGGAGGGGTTTTGTGTACGTGCGTTTGTGTGTCTGTGTGTGTGTGTGTGTGTGTGTGTGTGTGTAAAATGATGGCCACCATCACTGAAATTCTCCAATGAGTTCCTGAGCTCATTACTCAGCAGAGTTTGTGAAGTAAATTGAACTCTCAGATCAGGCTATTTCCTCTTTTTCTTTCACACACACAAAAAGGATGTCATTTGACGACATGTGGGGAAAGCCACGGAAATAATGTTCTTTTCCCAGTTAAATAAAGATAAGTACAGCTTGGTGCAGTTCTTAGCTAGACTTATATAAATATACGCAATCACCACTGTTAGAACAAAGTGAAATATCTGCTGGGAGATTATAAAGCAAGTGTTTGCTTTAGGGATTCTAGCCACCTCCCTTGAGAACCAAAGACAAGAAGAGAAGAACAAATCTATTTATTATTAAACAAATGTGTTGCATTTTGTGGGCTATTTTTCAATCAAGAAAACATCATTAGGCTCAATACTGGCCAGCCCCCCTCACAATTCATTTTATAAAATATGAATGGTGAATGGCATTGTGGTTGGAGTGTCCATTAAGAACAGGGAAACGAGATTAAAGTCCACCTCAATTATGTGTGACTTTGGCTCAGACTCTCAGAACAGGATAGTTGTTTCATAAATAAAACTGAAGGGCCACATTGAGCTCATGAAGGAAAGGTGGGAAGCTTCAACCGCAACAATACAAGAGCATACAACAAATACAAACTCAATGTAAACCGCTCCAAACTTGATTGCAGAAAGTACAACTTCAGCAACAGAGTAGTCAATGCCTGGAATGCACAACCTGACTCTGTTGTTACATCCTCAAACCCCCACTCCTTCAACCTTAAACTATCTACTATTGACCTCACCCCATTCCTAAGAGGTCTGTAAGGGGCGTGCATAAGTGCACAATCATACCTACCTTCTCTGTCCCATTTTCCCCATTTATTCATACCTATTTCCTGTATTCATATTCATGTTTAGTCTTATACCTGTTATCTTGTAAGTGATTGACAAATCAAATAAATAAAAAAAAGAGGAGAAAGAGGATGGAGGAAGGAGGAGGAGGAGGAGGAGGAGGAGGAGGAGGAGGAGGAGGAGGAGGAGGAGGAGGAGGAGGAGGAAAAGGATTGTTTCAGGATTTTTTTGCAAGGGGTATTTTGGCATACTGTCTCTCAGGGACAGATTTCAACTTTTGTTGTTGTTGCTGTTGTTGTTTTCACAGCCAAAGCCCAGCCCAGCAGAGAGACTGCCCTTGTCTTGGCAGGATGAGTAAGAAGAAAATGGCAAAGGTAAGCTGGGGTGATGGTGCACAGGATAGCATGGGTCTTGTAGTTCAGGGTGGCCAAAAGGCAGGGATTGCAGTTTTTAGGCAGTTGAGGGGAGTTAGAGTGATCTACAACCGTAAATATGGATGGGTTGCCAAATGCCCCGATTTTGTTCCTATGACTGGGGTGGGACATTGCAAAAGCCATAATATTAAGCATGGGTTGCAAGTCCAGTTTTTAGCACTGTCATAACTTCGAATGGTTGCTGAACAAATGGTTGTAAGCCAAGGACTACCTATAAGCCTTAAAGTAGGTTTGACATAGTTATGAAAAGAGGAAATTTCTTTCTTTTGTTTATCTGACTAAGGTCACCTTGAAGTCCATTATTGTCCAGCTCACGCTGATCTTTGGATTCATCCCAAAACTTGTCTACCTCATTTCACACAATGCTTCTTAAAAAGTCAATTCAAATAGCTATTTAAGTTTTTCCTCATTAAAAAAAATGTCCTTTTTATATTACTTTCTGGAACATTAGAAAAAATATATAAAGAAAATGCAATTTTGGAATAATCTTGGGCCTGAAACTACTTTCCTCCCCTAACTTGTTAATCTCTCTTGTAATATCTAATTCATAGTTCTTCATATTTCTATAGCAACGTATCTTACATAAACTGGGTTACTCAATCGAGTGGTGAGTTGAAAAGTATCAATTGTAGCAGCACTGATGCATAAACTTTCTAACTCCAATATAAATTTCTCACATGAATAGAACTACCGAAATGTATGGGGAGTGACATGCAGTAAAAAAACTGTTCTGAAACCATAAAGAAGGGATTTTTCCAGCATTAAGCAAAATAACTCTTTTCAGAATGTGGAAACAAGCTTTGAAAATGTTGCTTACAGCTTACAGAAATGCTTTTGCTTTATTTGTTAAAAGAAACTTCCGGCAGAAACAGCCACAGCACTTCCTGCTATGCAGACAATTCCCACACCAAATTCTAACCAACAGTTCAACCACTCCTATTCATCACAATTCCACTTCATGCTCCTTAAGGTCATTTGCTGCAGATTGGAGATCGGAGGTGTTTTTACATACAAAGCAATTAACTGTTATTTTAGTTACATTCCATTAAGCATATTGGATTGATTTCATTTCCTTTTAAAAATAAATAAAAATAAAAGAAGCAGATCTGTCAATAGGCACAATCAGTGACAGTTATACTGAATTTATCATGTTCAACTGTTTGAAAGATTCTGGAGACAAATTTTAAGAAAAGGCTGACATCTTCACAATGGTCAAGGAAAAAACAAGAGGAGCTATCTGTACCATCTCATGCAAATTAGCTTGTCCCCCCCCCCTAAGCTATGCAAATTGGCAGGAACAAATGAACAAAGCTAATATTTGTTTCTGGTCACTGATGTAATCACTGTACAAGATTAGAATGGGTGTGAGGTGTTTGTGAGGCCAGGGAAGGCCAGGGAATGAGGATTTGGGGTGTATGTGTGTGAGTGCAGGGTGATTGCTGAAGGAGGTCATGGAATGAGTTTGGGCAAAGTTGGGAAAGAACGGCATGGTGTGTGCAATGTGGGATGGGGAAGACTTTCCCAAATGAACTGAGACCTTTCTTATTGGTTTCCCCATTGACTTTGCTTGTGGGAAGCCAGCAAGGAAAGTCACAGATGGAAATCACATGACTGCAGGATGCTGCAAACAGTTGTAAATGCAAGCTGGTTGCTTGGTACTTGAATTTCGTTCACATAACTTTGCGGGTACTGCAATGGCTAAAAAGTTTGAGGGCCAATCGTAAGTCCCTTGTTTAACTTCAAACAGTTGCTGAATGAATGATCATAACTTGAGGACTACTTGTATTGAAATGTCACTGTGTGTTCAAATAAATAAGATGGGAATTGGCTGGACACTAAAGGGAACCAGATGACAATTTAAGCAGAAGAACGCTTCAAATTATTTATTCAGAATGGTGCATCATATTTTAACAATGGATGTACTAAAGGATATTTGAGAACATTAGACCCAGAAGTTAATTTGAAAAATGTCTGCTGTTATATACTGATTGTGTTTCGAAAATGATATGGAAAAGGAACAAGCTTTACCAGATGAGATTGATTCTGATTTGAAAGTGGATACAAAAATTACTGGTTATGGGAATGATGTGGAAAGAGATGTTACAATAGATATATAAATGAAATCCAGTGATGTTTTACCAGATCAAAAAGACTGACCTAGATAACTTTCTTATACCTATAAAAGAGAATTGTTAATATTGTGAAGAATTTTGTGAGAAAGAAAAAGAAATCAAGTTCCAAGACTTCATTTGATTGGATTAAGGATCAGATTGTTAAAAGTAAAGAGAGAGAGAATGTTAAGATGGTTTAGTTGCTCAAGACTAAAACAGATATTTTGCTATCTCTGGTAACCTGTCATGGACTTTTGCCTACCAGGACTGAATGATGAGGCTTCAAAGATTTGCTTATTGAAAAAATGAGGTACGAGAAGAAAATATCATTTTTTATATTTTAAGACAGAATGATAAATTACTAAAATTGTATATAGTTCTTATTGAGAATACTCTTTAATATATTCATTCCATTTTCTTTTCTTTCTTTTTTCTCTTTCTTTTTGGCACTTATTGATTCTTCTTTACTTTTACTCTTTGGTTTATATTAGTTCTTATCTTTTTAATTATAAATTTCAATAACATTATTATATAAAAGGGAACATGAAGTACTTATTAAAAGCAAAAACAAATAACTTTAGCTTTTATAGGGCAAACAGATAGGAGAGTCCTATATATTGAGTTTAAATCTGTTATTAGATATATTTAAGCCTATGAAATGAGAGGTAAGGTTACAGTGAGCTAAATAAATAGATTTTCTTTACATACTGTTCTGATTTATACTTACTTCAGGTAAGCGTAATTTTTTTGCTCTTATTTAACATATAATTGATAATCTTTCTAAATGTGAGTTATAAGTCTAATATTGCATTTAAAGACTAGAATTTGGATAATGTACAGTTAATAAATTGTGAAAATCAACAAAATATAAAATAATGAAAAATTAAAGAATGTTCCACTGAATAACTTATTATTTGTTTCTTTCAGCAGTTAGCTAATGGGCTTTTATTTAAACACAATTACATCTGTTCTCTTCTCAGTTTAACCTACAGTATTTTTGAAGTTTCTAATGATAGGGATCTCACTGCTTGCCTTGATAATTTGCTTCAATGCATAACTATTCTTGGAAACATCTTCCTTATAAATTACTAAAATATTGCTTTCTTTTGTTCCAGCCAAGACATCCATATTTTTAAAATTAAATGTTTGGTTACTATTATTAGTAACAATTTATATTTGTGCCTTTGAGTCAGACTTGAATATTTGACAAGTTTTCTTGGCAATATTTTTCAGAAATTGGCTTGCCATTGATTTCTTCCTAAGGCTGAGAGGGAGACAGTGACTGCCCAATGTCATCTAGCTAACTTCATGCCTAAGCCAGGACTACTACTCATGGTCGTCCTATTTCTAGCTCATTGCCTTTAACTACTACACCAAACTGGCTGTCAGCTCTGCCATCCTGCTACACTCTGCTAAGCTACTGGCATCATGCCATAAACTGGGAGAGGGGGCACAGGCATTTGGGGAGGAAGTAGAAGGAGGCAAAGGGGAGAGTGACAGAAACCAGACATGTGAAACCAGACTACTCCAGCTGCCCAATGATGCCTAGCCTAGGAAAGTATGCACAGCCATTTCAAGTCACACCTAACATCAAAGCGATTCCCAAAATATTGCACCAGGATGCTATTGGACACTGGTAGTCTGGCAAAGGGGAGGAGGGAATCACAAAGGGGGAAAACTTGTAACTTTGCATTGGAAAGCTTTTGTTCTAGCCTGCCTTTGCTTCAACCAGTAAACCTTAGTAAAAGCACCTATCACTCAACCAAATGGAGTCAAGGGTTTTTCTTTTCTAGGGACCTGGCTGGGGCAGATCTGACACCATTTCACACTACAGTTAGCTAGATGACAATATCTTCTCTCGTTAATAAACAGCAGATGCAGTTAACTACCTCACTTTACTGAAGAAAATATATATTACAAAATAGAGCAGTAAAGACTGACACTAAATTTTCTTCTTACATATGATTACTTGAATGACACGGGATATATGTGAAGTTGAATGGTATATTTTTGGTGAATAAAGGAAAGATGTGGTTGAGATCTTCAACAGTGAACAGGTGCTGAACATTGCACCAGTATGCTACTGGCCATATCATATCACTTTTGGTCCTTCCTAATCTTGCTGTAATGATGGATGCTGCCTGATGTACATCAAAGCTACTTTGAAAGAAGAAATGCATAACACTTAGGAGTGATATCTTGTCCAGAATTTCCTAAAAAGACAACAAAGTTCAAAACATACATCAAAAGAGGCGATATTGAGATAGAAACAGAAGGTAGGAAATGAAACAGGAACATACAGTGCTTCAAATCTGATGCTGCAAACATGGTTTGAAGAAGACAGAATTCTCCATGCCACATTGTCATTGCCTCCTTAAAGAACCTAGGACTGGCTAGTAGCCACAATAACACACAAAAAAATATATACATTTCAGTTAAGAAAGTGCTTTTGGGATGAGACAAGGTATTTTGGAGAAGATGTGGGATACTCCTGATAAATTAAAATGTTTATTTTCTTGATATTATCCTAGTTACTATGTGAGCCCAAGAAAATATAAATGTTATTTAAGTAGGTGCAAACAGGTGTGCCATGCATGCCCACACGCTTTTCTTAAGCCCTTTTTAGCTTCAGATTCAAAACCTGGCACCTTTCTTGAAAGGATGGCTCGAGGCTTGCGTTGTCAGATGATCTTTAGGAACAGACATCTCTTCATCACAGAGTGAAAAATAGCCAAACTTACCGAAGGAGGTTACCTGAGGCTATGCATCCCCAACAGAATAGCTGCCAATCTCTACCAGAACTCATATAGGAAAGGGAGACTACTGCATTTCAGGGTAATTGGTTCCACTCCTAAATGGCTCTTGCTATTAAGAGATATCTTTTTCTATCATTCAATCAGAAACAGTTTTCCTCTAACTTGAATCCATTGTGCATGTTCTGCATTCTGGAACTTGTACAGAACAAAGCTGAAGAGCTCCTCACAAGCTCATATTCAGCTTACGAACAACTGCAATTTAAGATCCATTTCATACACATTATTTCTAAGTCAGAAATTCCTCATCCTATACTTCCTCATTTGATTTATTTTTTTTTCCGAAGTGAAGAGCGGACTCACTCACTCACTCACTCTCTTAAATTTTAACCTGTAACTTTGATTCAGTTCTATAACTGGTGTTCTATGTTCTGGAGTATCAGCTTTCCCATCCCCTTTTGTATGTTCTGAAAATCTGATTAGCATTCTTCCACCTCTTCACTCAAATATTTACTGAAAAATGTTACATTATCCCCAAGACCAAAACATATGGTAGCCCACTCAATACATTACCCAGTGATGATGATGATAAGAGATGTGATGTCTATTTTCAGAGAAAGAAAGAAAAGAAAAAGAGAGAGGAAGGAAGGAAGGAAGGAAGGAAGGAAGGAAGGAAGGAAGGAAGGAAGAAAGAAAGAAAGAAAGAAAGAAAGAAAGAAAGAAAGAAAGAAAGAAAGAAAGAAAGAAAGAAAGAAAGAAAGAAGGAATGGAGAGCTTAGTATAGTAAGTACACAGAGATTTCAAGTATTCAATACATTTCACCAGCATTATGTTTCACTCATTATTATAGCATTGTAACTAGATGGTTAATTGTTCTATGTTTTAAATTATTTTTATGATTTTTGCACAAAAAGTACAAAACTTTTTAAGCAAATGAATAAAAACTTGTTCTATAAGTATGATTCCATACACTGCAGATGGTGATAATAAGACTGAGAGTATCTTGCCAAAGACAGAAGTTGATGAACATAACGGGAGGGATACTAATTTT
The DNA here is from genome assembly GCA_004319985.1 of Emydocephalus ijimae. Taxonomy (NCBI): domain Eukaryota; kingdom Metazoa; phylum Chordata; class Lepidosauria; order Squamata; family Elapidae; genus Emydocephalus; species Emydocephalus ijimae. Next base: position 10,805 of record BHEV01016787.1, on the reverse strand, counting down.
GAGTTCAGTTTCTTACAATTTCCACTACAGATGTTTATAGTGTTATCTCTGCTAACCCCAATATCTTCAAATAACATCAGTCCAGCTTGAAGGAAAACATTATAGATTTTACAGATGCCATCAAATTTCAACTGGGAAAATAGAAAATTAGTGAATTATTTTAAAAATGACTGCCCATGGCTCATTTTAATTAATTCTGTGACTGAAATAGAAAGTCAGATGAGATAAAAATGTACATTCCTCTGCTGATTGAATTAAGCTTTGTAATGCCAAAATTAGAGGTGGAATTTTGTTGAAGACAGGAAGGCAAAGCTGAAAAATGAAAAAGTAACCCATATATTTATGAGGATATGAATTTTATTTTAGAATATTTAAATTATTTTTATCACTATCTTTACATATTTAATAAATCTAAGATGTTCTTCGTATGATAGCATGAAGCAGTTTAATATGGAAACTCTCAAAAATAAGTGGGAGACCATGAGTTCTATTCCCACCATAGGCATGACAGCCAGCTGGGTAATCACCAGTCACTCTCTCTCAAAGCCCAACTTACCTCACAGGGTTGCTGTTGTGGGGAAAATAGGAGGAAGGAGTATTAGGTGTGTTCTCCATCTTCAGTTATTTGTAAAAACAATAAAGTGGGATACAAACAAACAAACAAATAAAGTATGAACCAGTTGCCAAGCATCTGAATTTTAATCACATAATCATGGGGATGCTGCAAAAGTTATAACAGTGAAAAATCACTGGTCACATTTTCAGTGTCATTGTAACTTTGTATAGTCACTAAATGAACTGTTGTAAATTGAGGACTACCTGTACTGATACAAGAACTATTGAATCAGGCATTTGCATCATTTTTAATTTTAATATATTCACAGTATCAAGATTAATGTGGGAAGACACATTAAAAAAACTAATGTACCTGAATGTGAACCAGGGATGGTGCAAATAATTTACGTGAGCCTTTCTAATGGTACATGGGAATGACCTTAGGAGACAGGAGTAAGAGCCACAGTCTAGACAACCACCATGAAAAAGGTAACTCAATCCACAGAAGCAAAGGGGTGTGGGAAGCTTCTTGGAAGAGACCCTCCCTAGTTGTCTTAAAAATGAAAGTAATTCTCAGATTCAGCCTCACAATAAAAGTACTGTTAGTACTCAGGCTTTGTGGATCTTGTCAGGACTTCCAAAAAAGGCTGATAACTAGACTCAGTTTTGAACCAAAAACATTTAAAAGATTCAAGTCAGGACAGACTATGGCAAGATTTCTTCCATAATCTATCTCCCTAGAACATTCCAAGCAGGCTTATAACATTAAAAAAATATTTAAATGGGAAATCAGGAGACAGAAAAAAAATTATTCCTTTTCATTTCTTAGGACTGAAATGGAAATTAATCATGGAGTTTGCATTTTGACAAAGATGGAAATATTGTGGGGGGGGGGAGATGGAACAGAGGTAGAAGCGTAGAGTGATCAGCGCAAACATTTCTAATTGCTTCATTTAGTTATAGAAATAACAGATAAGTAGCTAGGTAGGTAGGTAAACAGACAGACAGACAGATAGATCTATATAATCACCATAAAGTACAAAAATTATATACATTTTGCCACCTTGGTTTTTTCTTGAGTCTGTTAAAATATTTATTTCAAAATAGAAATCAATATTGACCTTTTAAAATAGATTCTTCCATCACATAGAGTGTTCTTTGTTCTTTATGTTTGTGGCAGTTGAATAGACTTACAATACAGACTGGCTGTGTTTTATATGAGGAGAATCCCACACTAATACAGCAAGAACCATAGGATCTGATCTTACAGTCCACTCCACATTTCCAATTATTATATTGTTCCTTTTCAAGATACTATTCCTTAAATTGGAATCAAAGAAAGATAATCAGCAAATTAGCTGCTGAAACCAAAAGTCTTATCCAAATATGCTTTATGATATTATGACTCAGGTGCTGCTCTTACAACAGGAATGTTTGAATCAAAATGCATAGTTTGGTATTGTCCCACTTTTGTAGAGATCTGTAGAGATGGCTTAAGATAACAAGAACAAAAGCATGCACTGAGTGCGGTAAGATAGAAAAGACTGGATCTCCACAACTTCCTAGGATATATCAGGGGGAGAAGGTTGATCTAGTCAGTAGGGATTTCCAAATTGGCAACTTTAAGACTTGTGGACTTCAACTCCCAGAATTCCCCAACCAGCATAGATGAAATCCACAGGACTTAAATTTGCCAAGTTCAGAGAAACCTGATCTAGTGGTTAAAGTACCAGGCTAGAAACCAGGAGACTGGGAGTTCTAGACCCACCTTAGCCATGAAAGCCAGCTGGGTGATTTTGGGCCAGTCACTCTTACAGTTCAACCCATCTTGCAGGGTTATTGATGTAGAAAAATAGGAACAGGAAAAAGTAGTAGGTATGTTCCCACCCTCCCCTTGAGTTATTTATTTTAAAAAAATAGAAACTGGATATACATAAATTAATAAACAAAAAGACCTCCTGTTACTATAGCTTACACCAATACTTTCTTTGTGGAGTTAGTTTTTTAATTTGGGCTACCTTGTAGGGTTAACACTTTGTTCATGCCAGCAGAAGCTGTGTGCTGGGCCAATTCTGTGATTTTTTTTAAAAAAAACCTCTTTCCTCATGTCTCTTTTGACAGCACAGCTGGTTTGTGTTTTTAATTCCAGCAATTGCCACAGTGTGTTAACAAATTGCCTGTACAGCCTTCAGATAGTATCATTGTAAAAACAAGTCTTAAAATAAAATAAATTCAGCATACAGCAAACAGCCTTCGTGTAACCAGTACATCCTGAGGCATAAGCTATTTCAGCCAAGCAAGCTACTTTGTTATTGTTTAAACTATATAACCTTTTCGCTTGAAAAGAAATATATATCAGCTCTTACAGCGAACTACAAAACAAAAACAAAAAAACACACAGCAATTTTGGGAAATGTGTCAGCGTGGCTTCTGCTGCAGCTAGTTCCGTTTTGACTTAACCAAAATAGCTGTTAAAGCACAAAGAAATGTAACTAGTGATATTAAAGACTAATTTCCTTATTGATTTTGTCATCTAGCTTACGTGATCATGACAGGGCTGGTTCCTTAGCAACAGCACTGAATTTGAAGAGGAAGCTTTGAGTTTTGCTTTGGATTTAGAGAGTATAAACCACTTGAGATACTCAGAAACCAGACGTATCCCACAAGAAAGCAGGTTAATGGATGAAAACACAATTTTGTCTGTCACAATTGTTGATTTGCCTTTTGATAAATTCTCAGAAATGACAGTTTTACAATTGTGTCAATGACAGAATTCTTTCTTTGAAAAGAATTGGCATTTAGGTGGGAAAATTAAAGGAAGACAGTCTTTCCTCACGTGTCTTTAGTAGTATAAATCAGACATGGTATTCAGCAGGTTCTCACCAGTTCTGGAGAACCGGTAGTAGAAATTTTAAATAGTTTGGAGAACTGGCAAATACCACCTCTGAGTAGAAATTTTGTAGTATCCTTCCCCTGCCATGCCCACCAAGCCACAGAACCAGTAGTAAAAAAAATTGAATCCCACCACTCGTATAAATGGTAGATATCACTACATATTATACAAAAATTATAGACAAATTTCGCTTAGTTTATACATATCACTTGAAACTATAGAACTGTACTTTCTAGTTTTTCCCATTTCCAACTATATGAACCACTGACAGATTGTTTTTAACTATTATTTCCACAAACAATAAAAACATTTCTTGTGCAAGAATATCTTTGCCAGGACATTCACTTGTTTTCTTATTTCATCTGTACAGAAATTTATCCTTAGAATTTGGGGATTCGTTTTTCCCAACATATTACAAAACATAGTATTTTCATATTTTAAATTAAGTTCTTATTGATAATAATAAGTTACATTTAGAAATAATGGTTTCCAAAATTATTTGATGACACACTTATTATTACATGAATGACAAGGAGGTCTACTCTTATTGCCCAAATATTTACTTATTTTTTCCTTTTACAAATGTAGAAAGTGATGATTGCAGTATAGTTAATTATCTCTTTACTTGAAAGAAAATGGTTGAAATCAGTGTTTTAGTAATAGCTCCAACATAGCATTCCCTCCCTTCATCTACATATAATTTATGCTACATCTATCCTTGGGTGAGGAAAAGTCAAGTAAGGGAGATTTTGACAGCAATATGGAACATGAAGCAGTGACAATTATATACGTTTGACAATGGAGAGGTATGTCAATTCCCACAATAAAAGAATTGATGGAAAAAGTGATGGAGCTAGAAGAGATGGAAAAATAAACTGTTTTAATTAGAGAAATGAATATATCTAGTGTTGTTTCTATTTGGAAACTACTTCTAGCCTTTAGCCTTGAATCAGAAAAAAACATGAAATTATGACTTTGGGCTTGGTTGATTAGATTAATTTGCTATTAAAAAAGAGACTAGTATTTACTAAATATGCAAAAGTAAAAAGCTGAGGCTGTAATTCTATTTTGTATTTTACTGCACTTAAAAAAAAGTTGGAAGTCAATCCTTTGTTTCTCTTCCCTCTTTAACCCACATCTTTATTGCCCATTTTTCCTTCCCTGTTTCCTTATTATCTTCCTTTTCATTTGCATTTTATTTTATGATAATATCAATCAAAATTTGTTCGTTTCAGAAACTACGATCACCATTGGGCAGCAATTCAAGCTGAGGAGGCAGCTGGAAATAAAATAACCTGCCCTACCCATTAGGTAAGTAAAGAATCTAAAACAGGAAAATATAAAATAAGTACAAATTCTTGTGACATAGACTCATTTCTCCAGATATCTAGGCTCTTAATGAGATTGTACATTTTTATTTTATTTTAGGTGGTTCTGAAGTTTAATCATTTAATCAACAGGAAAATCATTGCTGGTTTCTTTCTACAATGCAATATTGAGCAAGATTGCTTGGTACAAAATCTCATTTTTCTTCTATAACTAAGTCCCATTGCATTCAATGGTCCTTATATCTAAGTAGAAATTGTGCTGTCATACAAAATCAAAATACAATGTCCAGGAAAAGAAAAACAAAACAAAAAGAAATATATAATGAAAATGACACCTTTTCTTTTTATAGTAATATCCAGCCAAGATTTCCTCATTATTTATAGGAAATGCAAAGACGTCTTTTCTTACATTGAATCAGATAATACTAGTCATATACTGCATGCTCAGTATTCCTCATATGATGTTAAGTTTTTAATGTAACTTATGCTTACCACAGTTATTCACAATTTAATTAATAATTATCAATCTGTTCTCTTTTTTTCCACCCTCAATTTTCTTCTATGGATTCTCCCTTGGATTAGATTTCTCAATTGCAATTTAACAAGTGAAATTACAAATTGGCTTACACTAGTGTTCCCATGTCCTCTAAATAAAATGAGGCTCTGAAATGTTTGACTTGTGGTAAAACAAGAAAAATAGTAACCAAATAACTGCAATCACTGGAAAATTATTTCTACAATCAAGCTAATTCAAAGAAGTCACACAAAAATGTTTACCTCACCCCAATATTTGGACGAAAATATATTTTGTTCCAAGTGTATTATTCAGACAGCTTTATTTTCTATGAAAATATCTTACATTTAGAATTTAGAAAATACAGAAGTATATTTGTTGCCTGATATTTTATTAGCTGCTTGAAGGTCTTTATGTAAAGGCTGGTAGGATATGATGGCACCTATTCAAAACGTATACCCAATGTACTTATAATCCTTGTAGACTGTACAATTCTCCACATGTTTAGCACCAATGTTTACAGCAATAAATGCAGAAAGATATTTAAAAGCAATCAGAGATGGGATATAATAGAACATATGTGTGCCTATGTTTCCCCATCCCAGTTTATTAATATTATTTTGTTAAGTAAATGCTTATGTAGATCTACTAAGCAGCAGCAATAGCAATAGCACTAAAACTTATATACTGCCCCATAGTATTTTATAGCACTATGTGCTGGATTACAGTGTTAGCATCTTGCCCCCAGCAATCTGGAACCTCATTTTACTGACCTCAGAAGAAGAGAAGGCTAAGTCAACCTTGAGCCCCATTAGGACTGAACTCCAGGCTATGAGCAGAGTTAGCTTATAATACTGCACTTTAGCCATTGCACTACCAGTAGCTTCTGAAACCTCTATACTTCTGCCAACACAGGAAGATTTATCCATTTTGTGACATGTTTGATGCAACGTTTGCCAACACAGCCTTAAAAATGGTTTCTCTGGGAGACAAGGGCTACATATCTGAACAGCAAAAAAGGAGGCAACTGCTATTGCAGCAAAGAGATGAGGTTTACTGACTGTGGTGATTAAAAGTCAGATACACAACAAATAAATAGTGTTGCCCAAATTTTTGCAGTAGGATGATCTGGTAGCCTGATGTAAGACTCTATTATAGCAAAAAAAAAAAACCACTGGCAATTGCTGTAGTATAGTGAAGCTCAGGGACATCTAGAGGGTATAGTAAAAAATGCAAATCAAGATGGTGACTGCAATGGTACTATTGCAACTCTGCCTATTCACGTATGTGGTGCACTCAGTTTACCTACAAAACAGGTGGACCTTTCATCATACCATTCTGACTACCATCTCGGTCTTCTAATTACACTCTTTGAACAACCTGGGTGAGACCTTTCCCACATAGATGAATACTATTCACTGAGAAGTTAATAAAGAGAGGCATCAGGGCTAGCGCTGAGCTCACATTCTTTACAAAATGTAATTCTGATAACATTGAACTGGATTGTGGCAAAGAGAAGAGAGAGCCCAATCAGATTCTAATCCCCCTGGGGATTGGGCAGTTCCTTCCCTCCTTGATTGTACTAAACCTGAAGACTTTGCACAACACATGATTTCTATTTCAAAGAACAGATCACTGACTGGAATAAAGTATTCAGTAAATAAATCTGAAGTTCTAGTTGCATTAATGGTCACCCTGCTGTGCCAACTCATTCAGGCAGTATAATTCAAGTGGATTTAAGCTAATAGAACTGACATAATTCAATAAAACATGATGCTTGAGATGCATGCAGTCTCAGAGGCTCACATTGTGTGCTGTATGGCAATGCTTGATTTCCCACCAAAAGCTGAATGACATAAGACCATAATATGAATCTTGTTAGGTCAAATCAAAGACCTATCTGTGCTTGCTCTCTATGTCAAACTGGGACTAACCAAATACATCCAGAAAGCTTATAAGTAAGTCATACATGGAAAAGGTCTCTTTAATTATTACTGCTCGTAAATGGAATTGAAGATCTACAAGTTTTATTTTGGAGAATATACAGATAATCTTTTACTTACAACCACAATTATGCCACAAATTTATATTGCTAAGCAAGACAGTTGTTAAATGAGTTTTGCCCCTTTTTATGATCTTTCTTGCCACAATTGTTAAGTGAATCACTGCAATTGTTAACTTAGTAATATGGTCGTTAAATAAATCTGGTTTCCTCATTGACTTTGCTTGTCAGAAGGTCGCAAATGATGATCATATGACTGGGGACATTACAATTGTCATAAATACAAGTCAGTTGCCAAGCATCTGAATTTTGATAACATGACCATGAGGATGCTGCAACAGTCATTAGTGTGAAAAATGTTCACAAATCACTAAACGAATTGACTACTTTTATATACGGCCAAACCATTAACAGTCTTGTCTTGCATGAATTGGATTAGTCTCTCTTTAAATTCATCTAATTTAGTAACCAAGTTATATCAGTTCCTGGAAAAGCAGTAGTTATAAAAGAAATAATCTGGAGTGGAATTTGAGAATGTTTAGGGTTTAGGAAATCCACAAGGATTGAATCTGAGCTCTTACAAACTTTGTGAGAAAAGTTTGAATAAACTGGAGACTTTTACCAAATTCATCAATATAATATATTATGATATAATTATAATATAATTCTTAAAATGAAAAGCCACTGTTCCAATGACTTTTTCTCTGTAGAAAAATAATTCCCCCTTTTCTTTCTTGGAACTGTCTACAGGTGGGAAAAGGCTGATTTTGGGGAAGTTTCATAAATATTTTCAATGAGAAGAGGCACTGTAGCCCATATAAAAACCTGAAAGAGATTGGCATAACCAAAGCTCAAATCCCTGTCAAAATGGGATCAAGATGGACCTCTATTTCTAGATGTGTTGACTATAATTTTTAAAAACGACATAAAATTCTTATAATATACATTTTTAATTTTTGGGAAAGCCCGTTTGAATTCTAAATTTCAGCTAACAATTTGTGTTGTTTCAATCCGAAATGTTCTTTCAGAACTACTTTGAAAAGCCGAATTATATATTTTAAGGTAATAATAGCACCTTTAAAAAGAACAAATATTAATGCAATAGTTTTCCTAGCTGGAAGAGTGAAATCAAAGGATTATAGATTTAAATGGGTGCCAATTCGGGTTTGCTTGAGGTATTTCTGGCTCATTTCACAAATTCGTTTTGACACCGTGTGGACATTTCTTGCATCTTAAACATTAATGTTAACCCAAAAGCCATTTAGAGAAAGCTACTGAAGCACTAAGCCAGTACCAAATTACTGGAAGATTTAATAGAGATGTTTCTGTTATGAATGCATACCTCAAGGACTATGTAACTGCGCCCTGTAAAAAGAAGCCAGGGGGAAGGGGTGTTGTGAATGCATAAGGTTTAATAAAGTTATCTTGAGTTTGGAGTCAAGTGCAGGGTTCTGGCCCTGCACTTCTGATTGGCTGCTAAATGGCAGGATCGGATTGGCCCGTTCAGGGGAATCTGATTGGCCATTAACAGAACGTTCGTATTGGTTCAATGGAGCTAGCGCTCCTGAGTTCTTATTGGTTAAATAGTTATTGGGTTGCCTATATAAAGAGGGTCTTAGTTGCCCTTGTTTAGAGCTGTCACGATGTAAATAAAAGAGTTGAAGTTCACCGTTTCACCGGCTCGTCTCCATTCGTTATCGCCCATGCTTCAAACTTGACACTGGCGACGAGGGTGGGATGTGGAGACGGCAGAGCTGACTGAACAAAGAAGAAGAAGCCGAGCACGTGACTGACGACGCACAACGCCGGAACCATGTCCAGCGGCGTCATACCACCCGCTCCGTTCGACCCAGCGCAAGAGGACTGGGAGTCCTACATGGATCGTTTCCAAATGTTTTTGGAAACTAACAATTTGAAGGATGCCTCAACTGGGAAGAAACGGGTGGTATTCCTAACGCATTGCGGACCAACCTTATTTAAGATGGCTAAAGCACTAGCCAAACCAGCTGAAGTGAAGGCTATGGACTGGGACGTCCTCGAACCCCTACTAAGAGCTCATTACGCACCGACCGTGCCCACGCTCGTAAGACGGCACGAGTTCTACCAAAGAAACCAGCGAAAAGGAGAAAGCGTCGCCGATTTCATCGCAGACCTCCGCAACCTGGGAGGCCTCTGCGGGTTCGCCGACCTGGAAGAGGCATTGAGAGATAGAATAGTCCTGGGATTAGATGCACCAGGTGTGCAGAGCAAGCTGAAAGGCGATATCAGCANCATCAGCCTTGCTGATGCCATCGCTGATGCTACTGCAGCAGAAGCAACCAGGAAGTCAGCTGCCCAACTGCGCCGCAACCGCACTCCGGCACACCAACTGACAGGCGACATTTCACCCAAGTCAGAAGGACAGCTTTTGACGACCCACCACGAGGATCTCTCTTCATCATCAGACAGCGATGAAGAAGAGGTCCATCGACTACGGTCCAATCGGGACCACTACCCGAAGTCCCTACACCCCTGTGCCGGCTGCGGGGCCAACGATTCCAGGTC
>BHEV01016785.1:0-25672 GCA_004319985.1 Emydocephalus ijimae | reverse complement strand
ATAACGGGCCACAGTTTACTGCACTAGTGTTCGAGCAGTACCTCGCTGACCACGGCATCCGCCATGCGCTCACCTCACCTGTGCACCCTGCGACCAATGGCTGAGCAGAACGCATGGTCCAATTTGTGAAGAAAGCCTTGGAAAAAGTAGACTACGACAACATTGACGACAAGGTCAATCAAATCCTCTTCTTGCAACACATCACCCCACATAGTGCCACCAACAAAACTCCCGCTGAACTGCTAATGGAAAGAAAGCTCCGCTCCCACCTCGACCGGTTGCACCCTGCTTATGAACCGGAGAAACCACTAGGATCCAGCGGCTGCTGTCACACCTTCCAGGTGGGAGAGCTCGTATATGCAAAGAACCTATCGGGCGACCCGTTGTGGGTGCAAGCGGCAGTAGTACGTGTCACCGGCCCCAGATCCTACTTTGTGCAATGCCTTGACGATAAACTTTGGAAACGGCATATCGACCAATTACGGTCACGACTTGCGGCGGCCAGTCCGCAACTCCCCTATGACCAAACTGAGGGGGGGGAGGTATGGAAGAAGAAGAAGTCCTGGGAAACCCGTTCGAAAGAAACGACGATTTAATTGAGACTCAGGAAGCGGAGTCAGAGGGAGAGACGTTTGCACCTCAGGGAATTGCGGAAAATGTGGGCAATGACGTAGAAGTGAACTCTGAACCAGAGGCAGCCCCACTGCCAAACAACGATCTACCTTCTCACCCATGCTCAATACATAACAATGGTTGTCCCAAAGGTGTTTTTTTATAGAGGCAACTGGACTTTCTGGTTTTTCTTTTGAAGATGAAACACATCAGGACTAGATTCAGCAGTCCACCTGTATTTAAAAGACATTTTGAAGAGAAGAACATCCATATTTTGGACAGATAGGACCACTGGTTTGAAAGAGGGGTTAAAGAGGCCATCTATGTCAAAACTGAACAGCCCTCTCTCAACAGAGGGAGAGATACAACATCTCGGTGGTACAATAGTTAGAGAGTAGTACTGCAAGCTACTTCTGCTGCCTGCCAGCTGCCTGCAATTTAACTGTTCAAATCTCGCCAGGCTCAAGGTTGACTCAGCCTTCCATCCTTCTGAGGTGGGTAAAATGAGGACCCAAATTGTTGGGAGCAAATAGGCTGAGTCTGTAAACCACTTAAAGTGGGCTGTAAAGTACTATAAAGTGATACAAAAGTCTAAGTGCTACTGCTGTTACTATCTATCTCCAATCTACAACAGAGTCCTTTCAATAGTTCCAAGAAGGCTCCACACCAATTTGCACCACTCAGGTGATCCTGATGACACAGATAAACCTCCAGGTGTCCTCAATGACTCTCTAAAAGAATGCAAATGTCCAGCTGTCTGCAAGGAGTATAAATCCTTCCATTTCCCACCATCCAGTCAGACTTGAAGAAGCTTCTTGGATGAGAAGCAAAATATCTTCAAAGAAAAAACAAAAAGTCCAGTTGCTTCTTGAAAAAAAGCATCTTTGGAATTACCAGACTAGGTTATAACAATAGTACTAAAAGGTTGGCACACACTTTATTAACACTGATGATGTTACCTAGTTGCGTAATGAAATGTCCATAAAAATATAACCAAGCTCTGAGAGCACCAAAGACCCCATATTCTATATATTATTCTCTAATGCTTATTCATCCTTCAAGGAGAAAGAATTCCTGACTTTTGACATTTATTTATTTATTTATTTATTTATTTATTTATTCATTCATTCATTCATTCATTCATTCATATATATATATATATATATATATATATATATATATATAGGTTTGTCAATCGCTTGCAAGATAATAGATATAAGTATATACATACTCTGTTTCTCCAGCAGTACAGCCTCCCCCAATAGGAAGTCGCAGCATGTTTTATAGGCATGAAATGAAATTAAGCCCCTCCCCCCAAATTAAGGCCTATATTAAAACATGCAAAATGGGGGGGAATGGTGGGGGGGCTTGTCATTAGGAAGTACTTTTGTTGCACAACCAGATATGGTGCTGCCTGTGTTGACCCCGATACGAAGTGCCCCACCAACGCTGAGGTCAACATCCAAGCCATCGCTGCCCGCCCACCCAAAGATGCAAGGGGGGGGGAATTAAGTCACCCCTAAAAAGACAGCCTAGCCATTTTTGGGGGGCTCAAAAAAAATAAGACCTGGCCTTATTATATGAGAAATACGGTAGTTATGAATACATGAAATGGGTACATATAAGAAAAATAAAATAAACAATAGGACAGGGACAGTAGCCACATTGGTGCACTTATGCATGCCCCCATATTTGGGCATTTTCCTTCCATGCTGAATATTTGGGGTTACTTGCAGGTGGCTTCTCTTGCCTAAAATATTTGCTTACTGCCAGAAGGAAAAGTAGGAACATGCCTTTCATGAAAAAACTGAATTGGTCTGGTATTGTGCAGAAAAAGTAGTTCTGTACCATTTTTCATTTGGTTAGATGAAAGTTTATTTACTTTACAGATCTTCTTTCAAAGAAAAAAATAATAATCTGGATAAAATTCTAGCAGGTAGAGTGGAGCTTTCTTACACTTATTTATTGAGATGGCCAAGGTGTGTGTGTGTGTGTGTGTGTGTTTAGGAATATCCTTTCATTGTGTAAATACCTCTCCAACCTTCTGCAGCATCCCAGTTTTTCCACACTTCCATACAGGAAGAATCTCAACTCATGGGCTCTCATGCCCTTGTTGGAGTCTGACTCTGAGGGGGAGATTAAGGAGCTGACAGGGAGTGGAAGTGTGGCTCCGGTGGCTGTGGAAGAAACAGGGGAAGAGCATAGTCCGGCTGGGCATTCAGAGTAAGACTCAGGGCCACCCCCTCTTCATCCTAGGGCATGCAGGGAGGAACAGAGAAGGGAGCAACATGTCTTATAGGAGAGGAAAAGGCCCTGATCCCTTTCATTAGTTGCAGCTGGGAGAACAGGATATAAGTGGGGCATTTTAAATAGCTCTTTGCTGGAAGCAAAGCGTGCTTTATCTTGGTTGAGGCTTATCTGGGTTTTGGTGTCTTCCTAACTGTGGTTGCTGCATTATCTTGTGGAAGTCTGCAATTTATCATCCTGGCCTGCCGTGTTAATGACTCCAGTGTGGTTTGTGTTGGTTTTTTTAAAATTTGTAATTATTTTTACTTTTGGTTCGGAGTGCATTTACTCTCTTCATAGACTGTTTTTGAAACAGTTTGATATCAAGCTGAGGATAATTGGATGTTGGGGCCCAAGTTGGAGGCATTAAAGAGAATTTATTCTACTTTTGTGACTGTTATTTTTGTGTCACAGCCTGGGTCATCACATGGGCCTTCAAACAGACTGGGAGATTTCAAAGCAATAGAAATACTGTTACCTTCAAAAAGTAAACAAGATTACAAAAGATTCACTGAACGAGAAACAACCTATTCACTCTCCCTGAGAATAAGGTAGAAACAAACAAAAACAAAAGCTCCTTTGCAAAGGAAGGAAACAACTTGGAAACTGCAAGGCACCCCTTTAAATTGTTGTGGACTTTCAATCCATTTTGGAGAGAGTCTTCCCAGCTAGGTGGAACCCTGCTGGCATTTTGAGCAGCCTCCTAACTTCTGTGTGGATAAACTGCTGTATAGGCAGTCCTTGACTTATAACAGTTCTCTGTTCGACGTTACAACAGCATTGGGGGGGAAATGTGCTTATGACCTTTTTTCAAATTTACGACTGTTGCGGCATCCCCATAATCACACGATCAAATTCAGACACTTGGCAACAGTCCCATATTTATGACAGTTGCAGTAGTCACTTTTTGCAACCTTCTGTCAATCAAAGCCAATGAGGAAGCCAGATTCACTTAACAACCATGTAAGTTAAAAACTTCAATGATTCACCTGACAATTGTGGCAGCAAAGGTCGAAATGTACATTTATTTCTCCTTGACTATTTACATGAATGATATCTAGAAAGTTAGGGGAGACCTACAGTTCCAAATCTACAGGCACCTTATTTTAGAGAAATCTATTCACATCCTTCAGCTTTTTGCAAACCAAAACTGCCATCTATAGTATGGTCATGTGCAATAACACTCACAAACTAAGATGGTAAATAAGATCGGTGGGTTTATTTTTCTTTCTTTTCATCCTGTTGTGTTCCAAAACACTGAGTCAAATCTAAACGTATATGAAATAAAATGTTGTTAAATCACTTTAGTTACCCAGAGCCAGCCTTTAGTCTTGTATATCCATTATTTGTGAGCTGTATTTTTGTGTGTGTACAATAATTCATGCTTTTTCCAAATGTTTATTTTAATATTTAACTAACTTGTTAGCAAATCTTATGGTTGTCAAATCAGCATTGCTTAAATATTGAAATAATAGATGGCAAAAGAGGTTTTATTACATCTGCCTGTGACAACTGGCGAACACTAAATATGCAGCATTAGGAAACAGAAACTCAGCTGAGAAATTCTAAGATTGATTTTTGCATCCTCTGTGAATTCATAAATGCAAGGGGTTGCTTTTTTATTATTATTATTATTCATTTTGGATTAATACAGGTAATAGCCACAAGCCAGAGAGGCTCTGGTTTCAAATTTTATATTTTTCAAGCTTGGGAATAATGGAGAACTGCATTTCACCTCATCAGTATGGATTGCTGAAAGCCCATTATATCAATAGGTCTAGATTTATCTCAGATTGTTTTTTAAAATGAGTTGGACCTACCCTTGCTTGGGTTTGATGATTTGGTAGTTGCAGGAGGGTACATCACTGGTGGAATATCTATTTTGCAATATAGAGGATTGCTGGTCAGTCCTTGGTAGGTCCAGGTAAAGCTGGGAAATATTCTGCCCTAAAATTTGGGAGATTGGCTGCCAATCAGTGTCAATGATCTTAAGCTAGATGGATTAAGTACATGTGATTCATTGTAAGGCACTCATTATTTTCTGCTATTGTAGAGAAGGGACATTGCTATTGATAGATCATTCTCTTCTGTTTGCAAAAGACCTCAGTTGCAATCCTTGGCATGTCCAAGGACTCTTCAGAGGTCAGTCCGAAGATGTGCACCCCCAAAAATGATGAGGCCAAGACAAAAAGGACCTCTCTTCATTTCAATTAAAATAAATGAGTCAAATGCAGTTAGCATGATTGCTTCCCATCTATTTTAGAATTTTCTCCTTCATTGTGTTAAAGAATCACAATATGGTACTGCAGTTATTTTTGGAGAAACTCAAGTTTTGTAGGAGAAAACACATGCCATCTTGTGGTCTCAATTTAAGTGTTCTTTTGTTTAGCAATAGCACTTAGACTTCACAGTGCTTTCTACAGAGTCAGCACATTGCCCCCAATGATCTAGCTCCTCCTTTGACCAACCTTGGAAGGATGGAAGGCTGAGTCAAACTCGAGCTGGTCAGGATTGAATTCCTGACAGTGAACAGTGAGTTAGCTTGCAATAATGCATTCTAACCACTGCGCAGTCATGGCTCTTGTGCAATATGTGATCCTAATAATACTTTATTATATCTGGAGCAAATAAAACATACAATTCAGTAATTGCTGAGAAAATATCTTCCTTCAACCTTTTTTTTCCCCTAGCCATTCTAATAGCTTAGATGAACTGCTGTACTCTTTTGCTGTTTTAACCACTACTTTAGTTGTGTACTGGGAATATGCTATCCAGGTCAAAAGATGCAGAGCTGACTGGAGCTCTGTGTACATACTTGACACTGGTGATGAATAATGAATGTTTTTATCCCCAAACTGCATTTGCTTACTACAACTATCAATCAATTCATCAACCAAGAGGCCGAAAACTGGACCTCTTGCTTGACATTTATCCATCCAAAATTCATCTGGAATATAGGGTAATTTTGAAGTGATATCTCATAAACAGAGGAAGGATATGGATGATTATCAAATTCGGAATGATGGCACCAATCTTCTGAAGAGAGAAGAAGAATGTTTTCTGAAGAACGAAAACACTGGAAACTGCTAATCTGTTTGGTAAATCTGTAAGAAATATGCTGTTATTATGCAAAGCAGTAATTTTAGTTTGTGAGTTTCAGAAGTCCTGGTGTTTTCGGGGTTGGGGTGGGAAGGAGCTTATCAAATATTTTCCCTTGATACAAGCCAGATTGTCTTAAAATCCAGGATGATAATTTTCTTTTTGTTGTGCAACATATTTGAATGTCTTAAATATCCTGAACATGCTAACATTTTATTTACTTTATTTAAATTTATTAAATTTATAAATTGCCCAGACTTGCTCAAAAGTGAGATGGGAGGACATATACATTTAATTAATTAATACATGGATAAATAAAGTGTTGTCATGGTTTAAGATATTATGCCAGTTTGTTGGAATCATAATGTTTAACAATGCTGACCTCTTCAATGCTTGCACCCTTTCCTGGAACCCTTCTATTGTTAGGACAAGAAGGATTTTGCAAATTATACAGTATGTGAAATGTTTGAAGGAACTGTCATACCACACAATTTGAAGAGCTAGGATTTTTTAAATTTGAGAAACAACTCATCTTGGAAGTGGAGTAGAGGTTTCTTCTTCTTTCATGGGATCTGTTCTGTTAAAAAAATCTGCCCTTTGGAAAATGGACTTCCAGCTTCTCCTAATTACTGCTCACCTTTATGGATTGTCAAAAGCAAAAGGTGTAAGTTCAACTAAATCCAAGCAGAACATAGGACATATAATAACAAGATTGGAAAAGGACCTTGGAGGTCTTCTAGTCCAATCCCCTGCTCAAGCAGGAGGCCTATACCATTCCAGACAAATGGCTTTCCAGTCTCTTCTTCAAAGCCTGCAGGGATGGAGGTAAGCTGTGCCACATAAAGGTAAGCCATGCCACTGATTAATAAGTAAGAGACTCTCACAAAGACAACTTCTGAGTAAAGATTTACTCAAAGATATATGAAGGCTCTACTCACACTATTCAATGGCTTGAAGTTCAATTTTGAATGGGATTCTTAGAGGTCAGATTTAAAAGAAGCTCTGTGCTCTGGACTCCTAATTGCTGGAACATCTGTTTACCCATCTTCTATGTGGTGCCTTTGTCCAGCAAGCAACCAATTTCTTTGGAGCTCCTTTCAGTGCTTGGATCTTCCTTTCTATTGAATGAGGGTGAGCTTTGTGTGAAGGAAGGCAGCAATCTGATCTTGAATCATGGCTGCTTGATGGAAGCGAGTGGCAGGCCTAATCAGAAAGGGCAATTTCACTTTTGTGGCTGATATGGGGATAAGAGAATGGTTAAGATGGACAGCTGGCTGAGTTTGTTTTCCCAGACATCCCAGGAGAGCTGAAGGTTTGGAAAGCCCACTTCTATGTCTTTGATTTCAAGGAAGGCAACTCTGCTTGACAAATAGACTGAAATGTCAAAAATAAATGTTAAGAATCGGGTGGGTGGGCATTCCCACAAGACCTGTCTGGCCTCAGCAGAAGGAGATGCTGGGCAGCCAGAATCACTCAGCAGGCACTTGCTATTCTTCCTACTTGTACATTCTGGCTTAGTTTTAGGTGGATTTTCTTTATTTCTTTTTGTCTAAAGAAAGATTTTTCTGTTAAAAAATAAAATAAAAAAGAGGAGGCTATGAATCATTAATAGCCTAGAAGATGAAACTTGACATCGAAACGGGGAAAAAATCTAAGGGACCAAAGTTGGCTGCATTTCATTATTTAAACTGCTGGAATTGAACTGGAAAAAAAACATTACTCACTACTCTCCATTTCTTTCCTCCCATCCCCTTAACCTTCTCTCCCTCTCCCTCTGTCTCTCTTTCTATCTCTCTTTCTCTCTCTCTCTCTGTGTCTCTCTCTCTTTGTGTCTCTGTGTGTGCGTCTCTCTCTCTCTCTCTCTCTCTGTATGTATGTGTGTGTGTGTGTGTCTGTCTGTCTGTCTGTCTGTTTGTATGTATGTCTCTGTCTCTGTCTTTCTCTCTCTCCGTCCCTCTCTTTCTCTTCCTTCTCAGAGATAATGTGCTGTGATGTACCATCCATTTCCTGCAGATAATTTTAATTTCTCCCTCCCTCCCTCTCTCCCTCTCTTTTTTTAAGTTAATCAACATCTCTCTACTGCTGATCATTTATTCCCTGGAACAATCATATTATTTTATAGTAATTTTTTGTGCAATGCCTGGCCTAAAATATGACAACTTGGCCAAGGAAGTATTCTATTCTATTCTATTCTATTCTATTCTATTCTATTCTATTCTATTCTATTCTATTCTATTCTATTCTATTCTATTCTAAACTTATAAAGAGGTTTTCTCTCTTTAAAAATGAATCTATAATAGTCTAATGAAAGGAGAAAATTGGCCTTTTTTGTGTGGGGTATGTGTCATTTTGCAAGAATTAGTTTTCTGAACTCTGCCATTATTGTGCCTCCTAGATGGCTCCAGATGTGCATGCATTCTCTCTCTTTCTCTTTCCCCATATACATCAACTTATGTACTCTGCAACATATGTCAACATCAGTTTAATATCCAGGAGAACACTTTGTTGACACAGAAATATTTCACACAAACTTTATAAGACAGTTAAACATGAATCTGATTATGAAGACCCAAAAGGAATCTTCTATGGTATCATCATATTTATTAAGCTCTGACTAGTTCTCTTGTTTGATTAGGTAATTATAACATTTTTTATCTGTGTGCATATGAAAAGTAGAGATGGAATAATGTTATCCCATACAATGAAGCTATCAGGATTCTAGCAATCACCCTAATTAAATCATGAATCTTGAGCCAAACTTAAAAAAAACTTCAAAGGATTTATTAGAGGCAACATACCGGCATGACTCTTATGAAGCCAACTCTGGCATACATAATTTACAGTCACCTGTGACACTGTTTCCCCCCTCCCCTCTGAGTGTCTCATAAACCAGATTCTCCAATTGAGCACATTCATGGGCTGGGTGTCATCAATCACGTTCTCCAATTAAATATATTCGAATGCAAAAGCTCTGGTAGCTTAGTTACAATCTTTTAAATATAAGAGTTGGAATGTACTTTCACTTTCAAACTGCTGCACTACTCTTCCAGATTTCCTCCCTCCACTTTTTTATGGCAACCACTAAAACAGGCATAGGATTGTTTTATGAGTTGACAGAAGCATTATAACATCCTTTGTCCTTTATCCCACAACCCTTAAATATTTAAACTGAATTTTCAGAAGATGCAATAGAGATTCCATACCAGCCTAGGTTCTAGTTCCTCTGTCTGTCTCTGTCTCTGTCTTTCTCTCTCTTTCTTTTTCCCTCTTTCTCCCTCTTTCTGAACATTCTTCATTGTGCAAAAATTACAACAAAAGGAGGAATCAGTTTGGGAAAATAGTGTGGGCTGGGGAATGGCAGGAAAAAGGTTGAGCATCTGTTTTGAATGAAAAAAAACTTTTCCCCACTCTATTAAATCTCCAACACCCAAGGTCAGATATAGAAAGTGTCCATTCTGAATCTCTGAAAGTCTTTCATAATTCACCATAGACACGGAACTTCAAGTAGTTGAGAACTCTACCCTTATGGCTTACAATCCATAATTTATGGATCACTGTACTGTTTCAGAAACAAGCTATCTGTGCTTCATTTAGCAGACCATGATTAAGCAAACCACAGCTTTAAGGAGGTGCATGAGCCCCATGAATATTGGTTGGTTTTGCATGTTCCACTGATGTGTTAAAAAAACAATAATCTCTAGAGCTTTTTCGTTTTACATTCTGTATTCCAGAGCAATGAGATGCCCCAAGACCAGAGAGTGTAACAGAGTGAAATTCTTTGAGAAATCAAGAATACACAGTGGAGCTATCTAGAATTTTGAGGAAGAGCTGCCCTCTCTAAAAGCTTTTGAAAGTAGGGGTGGAGATACATAAAGTGTCATAAATCTATACATAAACCTCACACACAGTATTTTTAAAGCTCTAATTTGTAAATACACACTTCAAATCTTCATCAGGAGGCAGATTGCTGAAGGATTTCCTCTTTTTTTTTTTTTGAAAAAGTACCATTATCCCCACCCACACCCACCCCAGAAAACAGCAAACTCAAAATTTATGACTCTATTAATCACCTTCTCAGGGGCAAACTCTGTCTCAGTCCCTCCTACACTGACCAAGCTGAGTGGGCCAAATTCTTCAAAATTACCATGCATCAATGTTCATTTGGGCAAACATCTATCTATCCATGTTCATTATAAAAAAGCATTTTTAAACTATTGGAATAAACATGCCACAGGAAACAAGTCATTTTCTTGCCACTGTGGCTGTATTCTTCTCTGGTGTAGAAAAAAAAACCTGAAGGTACTCTGTGCAAAAGATATTCATTCTTAGCAATAAATAAATGTCAGCCTTTATAATAAAGGCTCTTTACCCACTCTTTAAAGGAATATAAAATGAGATGCTAGAAGGCTAGAATCTCTTCCTAATTTACAGTGCGTAGTTGACACTGAGGGCAGAACAGCTCTATTAAAATGCTATCCACCCATTCTTGAACTAGCTGAAAATGAGGCTGGTGCAAAATTGACTATCCTGACCATCCAGTCCTATTGCAGTAGCAATATCACTTAAGATGTATATACCACTTTATAACCTGAATCAACCTTGAACCAGTCAGGATCAAACTCCTGGCAGCGGACAGAGTTAATCTGCAATAGCAATAGTACTTAGACCACTTCACGGTGCTTTCCAGCCCTCTCTAAGCAGTTTACAGAATCAGCCTCTTACCCCCAACAATTTTGGGTCCTCATTTTACCCATCTCAGAAGGATGGAAGGCTGAGTCAACTGCTGAATTGCAGTCAGCAGAAGTAGCCTGCAGTACTGCATTCTAAACACTGTGCCACTGTGGCAATGTAGCCATGATTGGTGCTAAATGCACCACTTTAATGTAAACTAAGTTGTTAAGGAAGGAGATTGGTGGATTGCTCCTGTTTCCTTTTTCCTCACTCCCATAATTGCTTTGCCGGTGGAAAAAGCAATCTCCATTCACTCCCCCTAATAGATGTATGGGGTGGGGCAGAAAAAGGAATGATTGGCAAGTATAGGTTGGATTGGTGTTTTAAGCTACTGGCCCAACAAGCTGAACTTTTGAAAGAGTACTAAACTGACCTGAAATAGCCAGTCTGACAAGTTGCATGCTCTAAGACCAATACAAGTGCTTGACTTAGAACCACAACTGAGCCCCAAATTTCTACTGCTAAGCAAGATAGTAGTTAAGTGAGTTTTGTCCCATTTTATGACTTTTCTTGCCATAGTTGTTAAGTAAATCATTGCTTTCCTTTTGTCCATCAAACAGCCCTGTGAGCCATCTTGGACATGGGATATCTTGAGATCCCAGAGGAAAAGGATTAAAATAAATAGATAATGATATAAATACACATAATCCTCCAAAAATGACCACAATGGAGTCCAACACTTCTGTTGCTAAATGGGACAGTGGTTAGATGAATTTTGCACCATTTTATGACTTTGCTTGTCATAGCCATTAAGTGAATCACTGCAGTTATAAATTAGTAATATGATTGCTCAATGAATCTGGCTTTCCACATTGATGTTGCTCATCAGAAGGTTGCAAAAGGGGATCACATGTCCCTGGGACATGTCATAAATATGAGTCAGTTGTCAAGTATAACTGGCTCTAGTGCATTTTATTACTCAGTTAGTTAACACCATCAACATGAGAGAGAGTGGGGTTTGATGGCTGATTATATATAGTAGCTTGTCCTGCCAATCTTACCCCACCCATAGATAGCCAGATAATGAACTATTTGGAAGACAACAGTTCCAACTCAGGAAACACCAAGAAGCCAACAGTTCAAGCTTGGGCTATTTATATTCTTTTTTATTGGAACATCCTTAAGAACATCTTGATGAATCAATTATGCAACCCTATTTTAAAATCCCTTTCTTCCTAATCACATTATCCCTTCATCATTAAAGCATTCATCCAACTCCTACATCTCTCTGAAAGGAAAATAATATTGAATTTAAGATTATATTCCCACCCAATGTCTGAAACAGCCTTCTTCAGCCTTGTCTTTCTTTTAGGTGGATACAGTATAGAAATGGAAACTCCCTGATCCATTTATCATGCCCTGAATAATAAGATGCTATTACATTCTGTATAATTCTGTATTGACCTACAGCAATACCAATATACAGTACCAATATATACCTTGATTTTTAACAGAATAATAGAGTTGGAAGGGACCTTGGAGGTCTTCTTGTCAAACTACCTGCTCAGCAAGAAACCCTATATCCTTTCAGACAAATGGTTGTCCCATCTCTTCTTAAAAATCTCCGGTGTTGGAGCACCCATAATTTCTGATGGGAAGTCGTTCCACTGATTAATTGTTCTCACTATCAGAAAATTTAACCTTAGGTCTTTTTGATTGGTTCTCTCCTTGATTAATTTCCATCCATTGCTTCTTGTCCTGCTTTCAGGTGCTTTGGCATAATAATTAGCACACCAGGCAGAAAGGTTGAGAATATCCCATTCTTCTTACAAGCAGGGAGAACAACTATCTACAAAAGTCCTCAAGGAGGATGCTACCTGCAGTTCTTTGTCCAAAGGGTAGGAAAGCGATGCCTTCACTTCTCAAAACATTAACTCCAAATCACTGTCAGCATTGCAAGTAATGCAGTCATAGAAAGCAAAATATTGAGGCAGGCAAGGTCCTCAAAGAACAGTTTATTGACTACATCATATTGGCACAACTGGTGAAAGCCCACTTTTCCTGCGGCTTTCACTTGATTAAAAATAAACATTTTTCCTTCCTCTCCACTCCTCCCCAAGTCACTGGTCACACTGTCCAATCCAAGTGCTGGCTGGTTGCTTGGTTATTGGCTCCTCCTCTGGCCAGCCACCTGTCAGGATGTCCTTGGTTCCCACAGAAAAACGTTATTGTTTTGGCTACAAAACCTCTTTCCTCTTTCCCCCCTCCCACTGTGGTGTGGCAACCCTGGGGCTTCCAAGATGGCTTCGGCTAGGCTCATGTCAGGGTAGACAATCATATTTTCATGCATGTTTTAAACTTTATGAGCTACTGGATAAGTTACGTTCTAACCGAGATGTGAGCTCATAAGAAACAGCCCATGTCATTCTCAGTAAGCATTCACAAAGCTGAGTTTTTCTAGCATTCCTAAGTCTAGCTAATATTCCTTATGTGAGAAGGCATGTAGAGGGGTGTTCCTTAAGATTATCTTTTGCTGAAGTGGCCTATTCCAAATTCTAGAAATACTAGCAAGTTTTTTAAAAACCAGGTCCCAGTGACTTTCTGCCTCATGCACTGGGTGAAACCTCTGAATTAATCCAGAAACATGAACTGTGGAGAACATCAGGCTCTTTGTCCTCTGATTCCAAATCATACAAGTGCCCATCAAACACTTAATTTAATAGGGAGCAGCTGCTAACTTGGTTTATAGCTCATATCCTTGTAATTTTGCTCCCCCATTACAAGCACTTTCCATTCTTTCCTGGCCCAATTTTTATTCTCATAACTATTGCCAAAGCAGCTAAGCCACAGTAATCTTATATGCTGGGGTTGAAGAATGGCAAGAGGTTTCACACAAACATGCATTACTCATCCTTTGGGGTCTCCCTTCAATCTAATATGTTGGAGGGATGAAAAGGAAGAGGGTGTGCAACAGATGATGTGAGGGTGGAATGGGGTGAACCAAAAAAAGCAGAGAGAGAATGGAGTAGAGAGACCAGTTGGGACTTCAGAAAAGCAGAAGACTGAAATAGCGTTTTGTCAAACCACAAGGTAAGAGAGAGAACTTCCAGTTGTAAATTACACCAGAATGCAAGACAGGCTGAAACAAGGTGAAGTGGAGAGAGAGGTGGAAGCTAGAAATGAGTTAAGTGTGGCCAAAACATTATAATAGCAATAGCACTTAGACATATATAGCAATAGCACTTAGACTTACATTCCACTTCACAGTGCATTACTGGCCTCTCTAGGCAGAATACTTTCCCCAACAATCTGGGTCCTCATTTTACTGAGTCAACCTCAAGCCTGGTGTGATTCGAACTGCCAAACTGCTGGCAGTCAGCAGAAGTAGCCTGCAGTACTGCACTCAAACCACTGCACTACCATGGCTCATATACCACCCCGTGGTGCTTTACAACACTCCCTGGGCAATTTACAATGTCAGCCTCTTGCCCCCAACAATCTGGGTCCTCATTTTACTGACCTCAGAAGGATGGAAGGCTGAGCCAACCTTGAACCACATCAGGATTGAACTGAGCAGAGTTTGCTTGCAATACTGCATTTAACCGCTGTGCTACCAGGGCTCTTAATGGAATTATAACAAACACTGAGAAGGCTTTTTCAACACTTCCTGTAAACACACCATAAGGGTTGATTTCTGGTACTTTCTGCCATCAAGGTGGGCTTTTTGATGGTGACAAGATTTAGCAGTTCCATAGTCCCTGGGGGTGCAAAAGAAATTTTGGGGACAGAGAAGCAGGTAATATTGGCAAAACAAACTGCCCTGAGACAGAATTTCATCATTAGTGATCATGAATATGCTTGTTGTTCTCATCCCCACCCAAAATTGCAAGTGATTAACATTTCCTTATAACATTTTTGGTACTTCTATGCCTGAGGAAAACTAGAACTTGTGGAGAAAGGTTTGACAATATTAATGTCCAAGCCTGGTGGCCCAGTGGTTAAACTGCAAGATTGTAGGCAAACTATGCCCACAGTCTGGAGTTCGATCCTGATGGGGCTCAAGGTTGATTCACCTTCCATCTTTCCAAGGTTGGTAAAATAAGGAACAAGTTTGGGGGAAAATATACTGACATTGTAAACTGCTTAGTCAATGCTGTAAAGCACTACAAAGTGGTATATAAGTCTAAGTGCTATTGCTATTAGTTAAACCAAACTTTAAAAAAAATCTACGTGATTTAAAGTTCTTCCCCTGAAAATGTCACGATAATGTCAGGGAAGTGAATGGCCATGTTTAATTTTAACCACTATATTTTTTTTCCACCTTTATATAGCTACCAATGTCTATTTAAATAAATGTGTTTGCATGTGACTATATGAATATCCATGTCCATGACTTCTGGTTCAACAGGGCTTGTTCTTCTCTTTCATGGCATAATTCTTTTGTTCTTCCATAACTGATATTTTAAAAATTATTTAAATTACTCAATTATTCTACTCATATAAAGCGGAACTATGATTTAATATAATGGAGTAGTAAATTTAAAGCCTTGCTAATCAAACAGCAGCACCCCTGATTAATCACATAATAGTGAATAGGGAATCAGGCATAATCCAATCTGAATACTGATTAGAGTCGGATTGGATTTGCAACTGATATTTCAATCTGATTTGATTTAGACTTCTGTAAGTAAATCAGTTCACTTCAAATATTCAAATCACATAGTTCATATGGAGAGAGATTCTGCATATGGACAGAAGGAACTGAGGTAGTCCAAATCATTTGGAGTCCAAATCATTTAATCAAACAGTTACTTCAACTCTTTAAGGAACCAACTGAAATATATTTGTCTCTAAAAGCTAGAAATATGTCATTGAACAATTGATTTTTTAAAAATCTTTGCTTGAAGAAAAGGGAAGATTTTGGCTCATTTCTTGATGATGAGGAATCACAACCACAAAATCTAGACTATAAACATCCAGATGAGTACTCGATAACAGAAAACAGGTGCAGAAAACTCTCTATTCAAGTGATGCTCTAAATTGAAGCTGTCAGCTTTCAAAATAGTCTATGTACTTAGCATACCTCCATTTTCCTCTGGATTCTTTTAAAAAAATAAGGAAGACAGACCATAGCATATATTGTCTCCTATCAAAATACTCATATTGTTCACATAACCTCCACTTTACATTTTTGGGGCCTTCTCCTTTCTCTCAAAGAAACATATAGGTGATATTCCAAATATCTAAAGTATATTGGGAAGAAGCAGAAATCTTTTGTGCCCTGACTGTCTGTTAAATAATTTGTCAGTAGGCATATATTCTGTATGTAACATGCATAAATTAACCAACACACTCATAATGACATATACAAATATTAATAAAATAATAAATAAACATGCATATATTTATATATAGCATCCAGTTTTGATCATCACATTACAAAAAAGATGTTGAGACTTTGGGGAAAATGCTAAGAAGTGCAACTAAGATTATTCAGGGCTTGGAGAGAAAAATATACGAAGAACGGTTGCAGGAACTGGGATATGGCCAATCTAGAGAAAAGAAGGAGAAGGGGTAACATGACAGCAGGGTTCCAGTATTTGATGGATTGCCACAAAGAAGAGGGGGTCAACTTATTTTCCAAAGCACCAGAAAGCAAGGCAAGAAACAATGGAAGGAAACTAATCAAAGAGAAAATCAACTGGGAATTAAGGAGAAACTTCCTAACAGTGAGAACAATTAACCAGTGGAACAACTTGCCTTCAGAAGTTATGGGTGCTTCATCACTGGGAGCTTTTAATAAGACACTGGACAGTCACTTGTCTGAAATAGGCATCCTGCTTGAGCAGGGGGTTGGACAAGAAGACCTCCAAAGTCCCTTCTAGGACTATTCTGATTGATTGATTGATTTTAAATAGAGCTCTTTATCTGCAGCCACATTTTGCAAAGGTTTAGAGACCTGCATCTTACATAACCCATTGATGGCATTCTCAGTTTCTGAAGGAGAATCCTCAACCTTTCTGAGCTGAGATCCTGCTCTTAAAAGCTCTCAAAACTTTCAGCACTGAGCTTGATTGAGAATATCCATCTGCAATAGGATGCCAGAAGCATCTGATTACTCCATTGTTAAAGCAGCATAGCTTGGAATCTGAGTACCCCCTGGGGGTCCCAGTGGGGAATCTTTCCCCCATTGTATCCACCCAGTCCACTCCTTTCTGATTCTGAAAATAGAAGAGGAGAAAAAAAAAAGGGGGGGGGAGATAAAGAGAGTAAGGGGGAATTGGCCGAACTCAACATTTTCAAAAAAAAAAAAATCACTGAGGACAGGCTGGAAGCAGTTGGGTTTAGGGGTTGTGGGATTTGAAAATGGCTGGTGGGAGGTGGAGGATCAAATCACAGCCAGCAGATTTTGCTGTGAAGAGCAACCATATCTTTTTTTGACATCTTCCTTTCTTGGAGATAGTGGATGGCATGTCAATTGCAGATGATTTTAAAACAAACCAATCTATTCTCTCCTTCCAGAGGGAGCAATCTCTCCCTCCATCCCTCTTTCTCTCTCACTCAATTTCTCTCTGTGTCTCTCTCTCTCTCTTAATCCCCCCCTCTCTCTGTGTGTCTCTTTCTCAATCATTCTCAGTCTCTCTCTCTTTCTCTCTGTTTCTGTCAATCTCTCTCTCAGTCTTTCTCTCTCAATCTCTGGCTCTGGCTTTCTCTCTCTCCCTTTCTCTCTCTCTCTCTTCTCTGTATCTGTCATTCAATTTCTCTCTCTCAGTCTCTCTCAATCCCACATCTCTGTGTCTCTCTCTCTCAGTCTCTCTCAATCTCTCTCTCTTTCTCTCTTTCATCTCCCAGTCTCTCTTTCCTCCCACCATTAGCCACCATTGCTGCTGTTTCTGCTAGGCATGCAAAACTGGAGGGAGCAACCAGGTTCCCAAAGGTGCTTTCCTCTGCTCAGATAAATTTGCTTCCAAATAATGTATAATTAAATGTGTGGTATCGAATTAATGTTGCAGCTGAAGTGCTTTGGCAGCATAGATTAAGGCAAGAGGCAAGGGAGGGCGGGTGGTGGGTAGAAAAATTGCTGCTCAATATAAAGTTTTATTTTCCCTCTCTTGCTCTCTTCTGCTCTTATTCCTACAAAGCAGAGGTGGTATTCCTCTGGTTCTGTTAAGTACTGAGCATGGGTGAGAAGGAATGGAGACAAGCCTCTGAACGGTGAACTTCAGCTCTTTATTTACATCGTGACTTCTCAGTATAACAGCAATAAACCCCGCCTTATATAGGCAACCCTTGTAACGTTTCAACCAATAACAAGCTAGGAACACTAGCTTTTATAACCAATAAGAACTCTCTGTTAAGGGCCAATCGGATTCCCCGGAATGGGCCAATCCGATCCGGCTGCTTAACAGCCAATCAGAAGTGCAGGGCCAGAACCCTGCACTTACTCCAAGCTCACACTTCATTAATCATATTGCATACACAACACCCCTTCGCCCTGGCTTCTTAGTTCAGGACACAGTTACATAGTCCCTTAAATAGGACGGTTGTCTTTTTAGTCTCTTTGATTTCCATTGTATTGGCTGGTTGCAATCCAGCTGAGGTAGATCGTTGTTTGGCAGTGGAGTTGCCTCTGGTTCAGAATTCACTTCTACGTCATTGCCTACATTTTCCGCAATTCCCTGAGGCGCAAACGTTTCTCCCTCCGGCTCCGCTTCCTGAGTCTCAATTAAATCGTCGTTTCCTTCGAACGGGTTTCCTAGGATTTCATCTTCTTCCGTACCTCCCCCCCCTCAGTTTGGTCGCAGGGGAGTTGCGGACTGGCTGCTGCAATTCGTGACTGAAATTGGTCGATATGCTGTTTCCAAAGTTTATCGTCAAGGCATTGCACAAGGTAGGATCTGGGGCTGGTTACACGTACTACTGTCGCTTCCACCCACAACGGGTCGCCCGATACGTTTTTTGCATACACGAGGTCTCCTACCTGGAAGGTGTGACAGCGGCCGCTGGATCCTAGTGGTTTCTCTGGTTCATAAGCAGGGTGCAACCGGTCAAGGTGGGAGCAGAGCCTTCGTCCCATTAGCAGTTCGGCGGGAGTTCTGTTGGTGACACTATGTGGGATGATGTGTTGCAAGAAGAGGATTTGATTGACCTTGTCGTCAATGTTGTCGCAGTCTACTTTTTGCAAGGTTCTCTTCACAAATTGGACCATGCGTTCTGCTCAGCCATTGGTCGCAGGGTGCGCATGCGAGGTGAGCCATGGCAGATGCCGCGGTCAGCGAGGTACTGCTCGAACACTAGTGCAGTAAACTGTGGCCCGTTATCGGACACCAGGACGTCTGATAATCCGTGGGTTGCAAAGAGTCTGTTTAAAATCTTGATAACCGCCTCGGAGGTCGTAGTCATCATGCGATGAATTTCGAGCCAATTTGAGTAGGCATCGACTGTAAGCAGGAAGGTGTGGCCCTTGGTTGGCCCCGCGAAATCCAGGTGAATTCGGGACCAGGGTCCATGTGGTGTCTCCCATTCAGTAGGCATGGCTTTTGGTGGGGCGTTGCTGACTTCTTGGCACCGGGGACAAGCTTTAACCCACTGTTCGATTTGCTTGTCAATGCCCGGCCACCATGCGTAGCTTCATGCAAGTGCTTTCATTCGCACGATGCCGGGGTGGCCCTCATACAAAGTTCTCAGCAACGCTTTTCGGAGCTGCTCTGGGATAACGACTGTATCGCCCCAGATGATACAACCCTTCTGGGAGAAGAGTTCAGTCTGCCGAGACTTGAACGGTGTGAAGTCATCTGATACTTGGTCCAATGGCCATCCATATTCTACCCAGCCTAGGACTCGGGCTAGGGTGTGGTCGCGCTTGGTTTCTCTCACGATGTCTCGAGCGGTCAGTGGCGGTGAGTTGAGTGCCTCGATTTGCAACGTGGTTACCGTTGCTGCTGGATCGTTGAGAGTCTCTGGAAGCGGTGCTCGGCTCAATGCGCCGGCGTGGGGAATGGCTTTCCCCGGGCGATATTACAACCGATAGTTATAAGCAGCTAAGAATTCTGACCATCGGGTCATCCTAGGGGATAATATATAGGGAGTCGGCTTATCCCCGGCTATTATCCCTAGCAACGGTTTGTGGTCAGTCACAATAGTAAAAACCCTCCCATACACGTATTCGTGAAATCTTTTCACAGCTGAGACGATTGCGAGGGCTTCTTTATCAATTTGTCCATAGTTCCTCTCAGTTTTTGAAAGAGTCTTTGAAAAATATGCAACAGGGGCCTCGTTCCCATAAGGCAGCACGTGGCTCAAAATGGCGCCCACCCCAAAGGACGATGCATCGCAGGTTATAACTAACGGCAAAGTCTCATTATACTGCATGAGTACAGAGTCAGAAGCGAGCAGTTTTTTAACATTTCGGAATGCCTGTTCTTCCTGGTAACCCCATAACCACATTGCTTTTTTATCTAACAATCGGTGTAACGGTTCAGCGACAGTTGCTTTGTGCGGTAAAAATACATTAAAGAAATTGATGAGGCCTAGGAACGCCGGGAGATCGGCCTTGTTTCGTGGCCTGGGAGCGTTTTGGATCGCTTTTAATTTACTTTCAGTAGGGTGAATGCCCTGGCTATCAATCAGGTACCCTAGAAACTCAACATTATCAGTACACAATTTACATTTGTTTTTTTTAACCTTAAGACCGGCTTCTTGGAATTTTTTTAGGACTAATTTTAATCGGTCCTGTAAGATTTTTTTTGTAGGAGCTGCAATTAATACATCGTCAAAATAGGGGACCACACCCTTAATTCCTTGCAATAACCTTTCCATAAGGCTCTGGAAGATCCCCGGGGCTACACTAACTCCGAATTGCAGCCGGGTACATTTAAAGGCACCTCGGTGCGTCACAATAGTTTGGGCCTGTGCCGTTTTTTCATCTATTGGTAATTGCCTTTGCCGTTTTTTCATCTACTGGTAAAATGCCTGAGCTAAATCCAATTTAGCGAAAACTTTCCCGCCCCCCAGGGAATGGAGGAGGTGCTGCAACACCGGAACTGGTTATGCGTTCTGCTGCAGGGCGTGGTTCAAGGTGGCCCGGTAGTCCCCACAAATTCGGATTGACCTGTCTGGCTTAATGTGTGTCAGAATAGGGGTTTCCCATGGGGAGTGATCAATGGGCTTCAACACCCCCTGAGCCATTAGTCTGTGGATTTGTTCGTCGATTTTCGATTTTAAGGCAAACGGAACTCGACAGGGCTTCAAGCGAATGGGAGCTACTTTTGGATCGAGGCTGAATGAGATCGGGGTCCCCTTGTACTCACCTGAGCTGTCTGCGAAGACGTTCCTGAACTCAGAGATAAGGTCTTCCTCCCAGTCACAGCCACCAACTCGGTTTACGCCGGCCACTTCAATGCCGAGTGGCGCGAACCATTGGAGGCTCAGCAGGCTAGGCTTATCTCTATCGATGACCATTAAAGGTAAGTACGCTGTGTGCTTCTTGAAGGAGACTCGGACTTGGCAGGACCCGACGACGGGGATTCGATTCCCCTGGTAGTCCTTGAGGATGAGGCGTTGGAAACGGAGATCTTGGCTTTGAATTGTGGGGATGAGCTGCTTGAGTGTCTTCCAAGACAACATCGAGAGGGACGATCCTGAGTCGACCTCCATGTGGCAAGGCTGGTTTTCGAAGGCTACCGTGACTCGGATTTTCTTCGTGTCCAAGGTTGAGGCGTGACCAATAGTGATAGTATGGTGAGCCTCTTCTCTCTGCAAAGCTTGATTTCTGCAAGAGTGGTTTACAGGCACTCGCCTTACAGGACGGTTTCCTGTCGATTGGCGATAGTTAGCCCCTTTTGAGGCCTGGCTGGGTCCTGGCAAGCTGCGGCAGACCCGTCCAATGTGGCCTCGTTTCCCGCACTCGTGGCAGAGTGCGTCACGGAATTTGCATTCGGACCTGGCATGGTCGGCTCCACAGCCAGCGCAAGGGCGTAGGGGCTTTGGACAATGGTCCCAGTCGGACCGCAATCGGTGGACCCCTTCTTTGTCGCTGTCTGACGACGAAGAGAGGTCCTCGTGGTGCGTTGTCACAAGCTGCCCTTCTGAGCTGGGTGAGATGTCGCTGTCCGGTGGTGGTACCGGAGCGCGGTTTCGGCAAAGTTGTGCAGCCGACTTCCTGGTTGCTTCTGCTGCAGTAGCATCGGCGATGGCATTGGCAAGGCTGATGTCGCCTTTTGCCATCAGCTTGCTTTGTACGCCCGGTGCATCTAGTTCCAGAACTATTTNCTAGTCCCAGAACTATTTGATCTCTTGGTGCCTCTTCTAAATCGGTGAATCCGCAGAGGCCTCCCAAATTTCGGAGGTCTGCTACGAAGTCGGCCACGCTTTCTCCCTTCCGCTGGCTCCTTTGATAAAACTCGTTGCACCTCACGAGCGTAGGCACGGTTGGAGCGTAGTGGCCTCTCAGGATGGGTTTGAGGTCGTCCCAATCCAAGGCCTTCACTTCTCGGGGTTTGGCTAGTGCTTTAGCCATCTTAAATACGGTTGGACCGCAATGCGTTTGGAACACCGCCCGTTTTTTTCCTGGTGTGGCGTCCTTTAAGTTGTTCGTCTCTGGGAACATTTGGAAGCGATCCATGTAGGACTCCCAGTCCTCTTGTGTTGGATCGAATGGAGCGGGTGGTATGATGCCGCCGGACATGGTTCCGTTGTTGGCGCTCTCTGTCACGTGCTCGGTGCTTCTTCCTGGTTCCGTTGGTTCAGACATCTCCATATCCCACCCTCGTTGCCAGTGTTAAGTATTGAGTGTGAGAAGGAATGGAGACAAGCCTCTGAACGGTGAACTTCAGCTCTTTATTTACATCATGACTTCTCAGTATAACAGCAATAAACCCCGCCTTATATAGGCAACCCTTGTAACGTTTCAACCAATAACAAGCTAGGAACACTAGCTTTTATAACCAATAAGAACTCTCTGTTAAGGGCCAATCGGATTCCCCGGAACGGGCCAATCCGGTTCGGCTGCTTAACAGTCAATCAGAAGTGCAGACCCAGAACCCTGCACTTACTCCAAGCTCACACTTCATTAATCATATTGCATACACAACAGGTTCGCAATGGTTCTGGTGACCCAGTAGCAAGAATTTGGTGTGGGTTGCGGAACTGGTAGCGACTTCTGGCTGGCCATGACCCTGAACCGAGTCCCCGGTCACTCACTTGCCCCACCCACCTGATGTTCGCTCGTGCAGCTCGCCTGCCTGCCGCTTGCTCCGCCAGTCACTGCTCCCTTCCTATCTGGCACGCTGGGCCCTTTGTGGCTTGCCTAACCTGACTTCGCCACATGGTGCCTGCACCCCAACTGAGCAGCCCTGATCTGCCTGCCCTGCTCACAGGTAAGCCTGCGTCACGCTAGGCCCTCACCCACCCACCCCCCAGGGCCTTTCTGGGCTTTCCCTCACTGCACGGGAGGAGGCCAAAGTGGGGCGTCTTTTTCGGGCTGGTCCAGAGGGAGGAGGGGACAGCAGTGGCTGCAGCGCAGTGATGGGAAGCAGCCCCAGGATTCCCGGCTTCCCTTTCGGGGCATCCCCACCTGCCCCTCTCAGCCCCATCCCCAACGCAGCAGAGAATGCAAACAGGAAACCTTTCCCTTTCCTTTCTATCTGCCTTTCGGGGTACCCCCGCCCATCGCTCCCACCACCGCCAGCCATGTGCTTCGAAAGGGAGGGTGGATGGATGTTCTGGGGCTGCTGCTTTCTTCATTGTCCTGCTGCTCACTGCTCTGGAGTTTGCCCAATGAGTTCTTCTGAGAAAAGGTGTGTGTGTGTGAGTCAAGGAAGAAAGGGAGGGAGGGAGGAAGGGCAAGAAGGAAAGAGCAAGAAAGGAAGAAAGAGCAAGGAAGAAAGAGGAAGGGAGAGAAAAAAGAAAGAGGAAAAAAGAAAGAGGAAGAAAGAAAAAGGGGAAGAAAGAAAGAGGAAGGGAAAAAAAGAGAGAAAGAAAGAGGAAGGGGGAGAAAAAGAAAGGAAAAAAGGAAGAAGGAAGAGGGGGAGAGAGAAAATTCAGTGCTATTATTTTTAATTGTTCCATTATTTATCATGTATCAATATTTTTCACTATCCCTACACCTAGAGTGATTTTATTGCCTTTCTTTTGCCCAGGTATTTTTCAGGGTTTACATGTCTATAGTCCAGAGCATAAATACACGTGTGTTTAACAGAGTTGAAAGGGACCTTGGAGGTCTTCTAGTCCAACCCCCTGCTCAGGCACGAAAACTGAGGGTGCCAAACTCTGAGTAGAGGTCCTGGGAAAGGTGTCAGAATAACAGAATAACACATAGAAGAGCCCTTGGGGGGGGAACTCTATACCATTTCAGAGAAATGGCTGTCCAGTCTTTTGTTAAAAACTTCCAATGTTGGAGCACTCAGAACTTCTGGTGGCAAGCAATTCCACTGGATTAATTGTTCTCATTGTCAGGAAGTTTCTCCTTAGTTTCTCCTTTTAGGTTGCTTCTCTCTGTGTTCACTTTCCATCCTGCTTTGCAAAATATATTGTTTGTCTTCTGGTGCTTTGGAAAATACATTTCCCCCCCTCCCCCGCTCTTCCTGGCAGCTCCCTAAAAGCCTGTTGCCTATCACCCTCTTGGGCAAAGCACGTGAGCCATTTCCTCCTTTCAGTGGTCCATGAAAGTACAAAGCCATGAAAGTACGAGGCGCCTCTTGACATGAGTAACATTGAGTTGGCAAAACGCACCCAGTCACATGGCCACCAAGCCACACCCATCCAGTCATGTGAACCTAAGCCATGCCCACCAAATAAGCCATGCCCACAGAATTGGTAGTGAAAAATTTTGAATCCCACCACTGCTGCAAAGCCTCCAGTTCTCTTTAGGCTTTCTTTTCCGCTAGGATCTGGGATATGTTCATGGAGCACCCATTTCATATCTGCCATAAGGTTCCATAGCAGTGCTTTTCATCACTTGAAAACCAAACTGTGAGGAATTTGTATAATCCAGCCAAAGCAAACTCCTTTCACTTCTAGTTCTCAATTCTCAGAAGAAAGGGAAGCCCCTTTGGGTGGGGAAATAGAATTTTCAAACTTATATCAACTGACTTCTCTTTTAAAAAAAAGGGTCCAGCCTAGAGTTTAACTCATTTTGGTCCGGTCCCAGCATACAAAACACTTCAGTTCCATTGCCCTGGTTAATCTGATCGTTGTAAAGACAGCTAAGCCTCAAGGTTTCCCGTGGCTGTGTTTGTTGGCAATTCATTGAAAGCAAGGCTGCTTCTGATAGTTGAAATAGATGAGTTTCTAGCAGATCTGTTTATAATGAGGTTAACACAGCATGTAATTTCCTTTCCCTCCTTGTAATATTTGATTCATGTTCTAAGGTTTCAAAGCAAACATGGCCATGTCTTTGAAAGTACCCAAATATAGACCATAATAAAAGTAATCCTCATCTTTTTTTTTAAAGAATTTTATTAATTTTCTACAAACAAACAAGACAAACAAAACATTAAAACATCAACTCTCATATGTACATCCAGTGTGTCAGTTGGTTCATCAGTTTTGTGCATTCATTTTGTAGTCTCAATTACAATTATGTTACATAACAACTCATATTGTCAATCCAAACTTATATATCCTAATATCACTAAAAAAAAGAAATTTTTGACTATACTTTTAATCATTCATGCTTTATGAGATAATCATACTTTAAACAGTTTATTCTGTAACAAATCATAAAATCATACCAAATNCCATTGATAAAAAAGATCCCAAATTTCATAAAATTGGTTATCCTCTTGCTCTCTAATTTCAAATGTCAATCTACTCATCTCAGCACATTCCAATATTTTCTTAATAATTTCTTCCTGTAATGGTATTTTCTCATTCTTCCAATTATTAGCAAATACAATCCTAGCCGCTGTTAGTACATTTACAGTCAGGTATTTGAAATCTTTACTATATGTATCAGGTAAAATTCCCAATAAGAAGATCTCTGGTTTCAAGTCTATGTGTTTCT